>JAJDMY020001155.1:0-71214 GCA_022345705.2 Sabuloglossum arenarium
CCTTCTTAAATAACCTGCCATTCCCATTCCCCTCTTCTCCATCTCCACCCCACTCCTCCAAAAAAAAAAAAAATTTCTTCTTTCGATAAACGTCGGTGAGAGTAGGAAATAAATAAGATATGTAAAAAGGAAGGAAGGGGGAAGGGGAATTTTTGAGAGGAATTGGGATTGGGATGTTGGGATGGGTTAGGTAGGTTGATTAAGATTTTTAGTTTTATTTATTTTGGCTGGTTCACATCATGCATGATCGTAAGAGCTTTCTTGAAGATATGTTGTTGTGAAGAAGAGAAGAGGAGAGAAGAGGAGGAAGGAGAGCATATGCGGTAGGAAAACGGAGATGCAAAAGATATATTTTTTCTTTTTCCTGAAAGGGCTTTCAGAAAGATAATATGTCCAAATCCTCAACTATCATGCCCCCCCCACTTTCCCTAGCATCCCCGTCTCATCCATCAAACTCACCAACGCAACACAACTCACTCACTTCACTCATCCCATTTTTTCGCCACCATCCCATCCGGCGGACTAACCTCCACCTTCTTCGACCCCACCTCAGTCCAATTCGTACTCAGCGCCGTCCCATTACTCTCCTGATACGACTTGATCATCGCACGTCGCGTGTCCGGATCTGCACCCGCGTATAATTTCTTGAAGAAGGAATTGACGGGGTCGCCTTCGTCATCGTCGTCGTAGGTGGTGGTTTCTTCTTCGCCAGTGGTGGTGGTGGGGGTTTTATCGCTGCTGTCGGAGGGTTTTTTGGTGGCGGTGGGCTTTTTTTTCGTGAGGTCTGCAGCGAGTTTGTCCCAGTCTTTGGGGCCGCGTTTGGAGGATGTGGGGTACGAGGGTGGGTGTGTGGCGATTGTTGTGGGAGGTGCGGAGCTCAGGGTGTGTTGGGAGATTGAGGCGGCCTCTTGGGGGATGTCAGCGGAAGTGTCGGTGGCCTTTTCTTTACCCTTGACGGGGGCGGTGCCTTCGAGGGCTTTCCAGGTTTGGCCTGGGGTTGATTTCTTGAGGGTCAGTTCAATCTTGGTGGAGTAGATGGCAAATTTGGATGCGGGTGGGTTGATGGAGCCGAAGAGAGGGTCCAAGGAAAAGTCGTAGGTGGATCCTGAAATAAGTGGGAAGGAGATAGAGAGCTAATATTGTTGATTTTGATTAGTGGACGAGGAATTTTGTTTTACGGGCGAATGGGTGGGCTTACATATTGCTCTTGAATATCGATTGTAGCTTTATCCTTTGGGACGCCTTTGGCTAGGAGCGTCAGGACTACGTCTTGTGGTGTTTGGTACCATTCATGTCGGATCTTGCTCGCGGGTGTCTGGGCCACAGCTGCCGCCGGAGTCTGCGCTGGAGGGGTGATTGATGCTTTCGGACTAACGTCGCTCGGATTCTCCTTCTCTTTGCCCTTAACATCGGAACTACTACGCCCTGCCCTCGGCACCTCCACATCCGGAATCTCCTTCAAACGACCCATCCAGTTTGTATTGCCCGGAGGAAGGTTCTTCAAGAGTTCCTTCAAGCCCTTTTCACATTTCCCCATCCAGATATCCAATCCTCTCTCCTTGCCATTCAGCTTCTTTACGGCGTTAAAACAGATCATGGCATCCCCGAACCGCTCGAGCATAGTAAGGGCAATCCCTCGCCTTAGCTGCGCCGTTGCCAGAACGTCTTTCTTGCTACGCTTGTGTGCGAGCACGACTGCAACTTCCGCATCCGAAAGCGCTGAGGCGTAGTTTGCGGTGCGCTGGTAGGCCGTTGAACGTTTAATATAATAATCCAGAGTGCTTGGGTATTGAGAGAGCAGTGTAGTGTAGAGAGCGGCAGCAAGAGCGTAGTTGCCCGCGTTGAATGCTTCCAGAGCCTGACTCGCCATGGTTTGGTTGTGCTGTTGGTGTTGCTAGCGTTGTGACTCGTTCAGATCTCTGCTTGTAGAGTAGTGAATGGGGCGTAAGCCGTTGGAAGCATAGAATCTCCACGAAGTAGCTCGACTACGGCAACCTGCACAGACCAAAAATCCACGTTTATTTATCGATAAGCTTCATTTAAACGACGTTCTTGTACTGCTTTTCACGTCTGTATTCTATGTCTGTACGAGGTATCTAGTCTATTTTACTTGTAGGTACAGTCAATTTGCTCTGCCGGCCGCCTTTCCAGCTCATCAGATCATAGAAATAACCATCCCCGCGCCAGATATAGAACGAACCCGCATCATACCTGAGATAGAAGCAGAAGGAGATAGGGAATTAACCTCTCAATGAACATGTGAGACGACAGACTGTAGCCCCGTAGCTTAGACTGAATGCCAATTGACGATTGGAAATGCTAGAGGCGTCTTCGAGTCCAATGAAATTCAACTCTATGTCCAGTTAATCTTCCCCCAATAATTTGCCCATGACCAGAGTCTGCATCACATATCCATCTGACATTATATTTAGCCTTCGAGACTCAACTCCGCTCTCCATATCCTCCGCTTCTGTTGCGGCTCGTTTTCTCTTCTTTCCCGGAATACTACCTACGCCGGGGATTGCTTTCTTTACATCTTCAACATGCCCATCATCAACACAGATCCAGTCCCAACTCTCTGCGTTACTCCCTGTATCTGCCAGAAGCCTCTTTGCAGCATCAACGTTAGGGACCTTAGAAATTCTGTTGGCACCTAAAGCAAAGACTAAGAAGAGAAAGATTTTCCGTCGATCTTCAGCCTTACCCTTGCCCATGATAAGAATGACAGATTGACCCTCCAGCAGTTTTGGACGAACTGCGATATTGGAGGGTAATTGGGCGCCCAACGGCGAATAGGGTTGAAGGACACGAGACCGAGTGGCGCCTCCGAGGTAGTTCGATTCGCCCGCAGGTAGGAGGTATGGTCCCCAATCGAGGATCTCGTTGTTCTTGATGCAATCACTGACCCAGCGACCATGGAGACAAGGTAAACCAAGCGCAAGAGCAGCCATGTACTTAGGCTTCCGAGAGTAGTTATCTGCAATCACACAAGCAAAACTCAGCCTCTCCGCGTCTCGTTTCAGTCGGAATGAGTCCGGATTCCCGGAGGCAGCCGTAAACCACTCGGGCTGGAAAAGCTCTTCAAATCCGTCATGGAGAATCCTGCCGCCATTGTCACTGATCTTCTTGGCGATCCGTTCCTTCTCAGCCTCCTGGCCAAGGTATGTCACCGCAAAAGCCATTCCTCTGAAGATCCCTCTTGTGAACATTGGCGAAATTGCATTGGGGTTCTGCGACAGAATTGATGTCATACGACGAGCACGAGAAGGCGTAACAGGGGTCGAATATGGGCTTCCTGAAGGAATGAAATTCGAGATGTGGGTGTAATTGCGGTCACTAAATTGATGCCACATACTCTTAACAACGTAAACTTTCGATATAGGAAAACTGATGATCTCTCCATCACCGAAGCTGTTTTCGTTGTTTGGGAAGCTATCGCGCTGTCTCTGTTGTAGTAAAACGGTAGAATTGCCGTGGATATCGGTTCTTGGGTATTCCAGTCTATCGCCTCTATTAGACCGTGGAGTTACAAGTGGATCGTTCATCTCCTTGAGGTCTTGAAATCCGCAGACAACGTAGTTCTTCATCCGCATGGTGTCGCAGTCAACCTTTACGACATCTCCAATCTTGATGTCGAACCTCCTGATGTTACGTAACTCGATAGCGTCCTCAGTGCCATCGTCAAACCGAACGAGAAATTTGTTCTTAACGCCAACAGGAAACTTACAGGTCGCAGGGTAGTACGACATATTTCCGCCCTTGAAGAGAGCAAGCACGCGACTCGGCGCAACGACTCTGGGACCTGGGTATGACTCGCCGACCACCGCTGGTCCGCTGCCTGCTACAGGCCTGTGGTTCTGTTTAAGCTCCGAAGTTATGTTGGAAGCGGAGGCACCATCAAGCAAACCGATTTGTTCATTGAAATTTGAGGAATGCCCTGCCTCGTTCCCGCTTCGTTCGACTACTTTGTCTGCGATAGCTGGGGGGCGCGCCTTTGCTCCTACCTCCGGGACGACATATTTCCCAATTCCCTTTCTCCGTTTGTTAGCAGAAGTAAGCGGAGCTTCTTCAGAAGGAACCACATCTCTGATGCCCTTGCTGTTGCCCATGATGAAATTAATATCTTCGCTGAGATTATCTGACAAAATCGGGTCTGCCACAATCTCGGCGAGATTTCGTATTCGGGGACCTCTACGACTGGCCGTCTGTCTTGAGGTTTTGCTTTGATTGCTTCCCTTTGTTTGTTTGCAGCCTTTGGGCGGTGGGATAGGCGATAGCTGTGTTGCCCGGTTGAGATGTTCGTGTAAAGGTTCGCGCGAAATACGTCCAACCGGACTGGTCTCGGGAATTGTCGTCTCATTGGCCGAGAAAAGAGGCTTTGAGGGAAGTGGTGTTCGCAGGTCAGATAGTCTAGGGGTTTCAAGATGGTCCTGAGATTTGTTATCCGTTGCTTTGCCCTGAGAACCTTTCCCACGGGTCACCAATTGGCATTGTGAGCCAGATTGGCTTCTGGGAGGCGACGATTTACCTCCTACACTTGATGAACTAGGCGGCTGGGGCAGATAGGAGCTCTCAGCACTGTGTCCGTCTTTAGAGTGATAATTGGCGGTAGTAGGGAGGGGGAGGTCGTCATCCTGAGACCGGACCACTAGAACACTGGATCCTATGGAGGATGGAAGACTAGGGAGGGCGGAGACACTGCCATTTTCAACTGTTCTCAGCCTTTCCTGTGATATAGAGGGCTGAGAATTCTCAACTTCAATCAAGCCGACGAGCTGCGACCGGCCAACAGTTGCGCCTTCTGTTGCGGAGGCTGGTCGTTGTAAGGTTGAAATGTTCATGCGTTCGTCTTCCTGATGTCGTCCCCTGGAAGGTCGTCTCTGGTGATAAGTAGATAAACTTCTTTGACCAACAGCAACTTGTTGCTCATCTAGTCTGGCACGCGGTTTTGATGCTTGGGCCTGGGCATTGCGAACCACGTCCACGGCATTGCCGCCAGCCTCCATGCCATCTTCCGACTCATCTTCCGTCGTGTCATCATCTCTTTCGACTCGGCTTTTTGAATCATCGTCTGATATTAAAGAGACCTTCTGGTTCTTATTTCTGACTCCTTTAGCTTGAACCACTTCCCTTCCTCGTCTTTTTCCCTTGGCACTTGCGACTTCCCGGCTGGGAGCTGTGACCATCGCAAACTGTTTTGCAACCTCTTCATCTATCTTTCGTTTCTTTTGATCCCACTTGATCCTAAGATTCTCGGCAGAGCTATCAAAGCCATCATCTGAAGAGTCTTCTCCTGCTTTGCCATTAACTGACGAAGAACGGCGTGCTCCAAGAGTTTTCTGTCTCTCGGATCCTTTTCTTAAGATATCCGTAGATCTCGGTTCGATGGCCTTGTTCTTATCGCCTTTCACTAAACTTATTGGCGAAGGCGAGACTGGCAAACAAGATGAGCGGAAGGCGTTGAAAACAGTTGGAGAAGGAAGTTCGGAAATAGGATCGGATGGAATGGTCTTCCTAAATGGCGAGGAAGGTTGCGTATAGTTGAAAGCTTGGCTCATAGCCATGATCTCAGCAGGGTGAACCCCGTTTCGAGCAAATGGGTTTACTGGAAGACTTGGTGTAACAACGTCGGCGTTGTGAATCTGTTTCTTCCCATTCGGAGCGGGGGTATCTGGCAGCTTGAATCGCTTTGACTCTGGGAAAATTTCTGCTCGAACCTGTGACTCTCCACCCAAGTCATCATCGTTGTCTTCTTCCGCATCGTACCTGTCGACTGCACTTTGCTGGAAGACTCCCAAGATATCAATGTGGCCACTATCGTCCTCTTCGTTACTGCGTAGTCTCCGGGCCTCTTCTTGCTCCTTCACCAGCAATGCCGCCAGTTCCTCTTCTCCGATTTCTTGGGTCTTTTCCTCAGAACTTTGGGTTGACATTTTCTTTGGTAATGGCTGGGATTGCGGATGCAAGCGTTCTTCTGCGGCTTCTACAGAACACTGTATCTGTTGAGATAGAGCGCGTCGTAGAGTGAAGTCATGATCAGAACCGTCGTGTCGCCTATTGCTCGTGCAGGTTATGCGTTTGGTGTCGATTATGTCGTCGAGGTTACGCCCGCCATCGCCGAGGGTAACGTCGTTGCACATTACCTGAACATCTCGTGTTTGCAGGGCTTTTCTCGGCCCTACAGCTTGCGAAAATTCCTAATTCAAGGCGTCTTGCGTCAACATGCACCCGCACAATTCGCATAACTGCTGATCGCCGCCAGCATCTAAACGCAGGCCAACCACAAGGCAGAGAGCGGATGTCCCTCCAATACGAAGAGAGCAGGATGTTTCACTTACTGGGATCGGGCCCAGAATCAGCCGCTGCAGGGCTGGGATGTCTAGGCTGTCTTGCGTTTCCATAAACCTGTGAGAAATACATGCAGCAACAGATGCCTATTTCATCGCGGTTATTTCCTCTCAGAACAAGCGAACGGCTGTCGTTCAGTAGAAGACAACTGCGTTCGCGTAGTGAAGTAAGATTCAAGATCTCGCCTAAATTGCCATGCAGGGTTCGGCCAAACTATCTTCCTAAAACCGACAATGTGAGGGCTAACCTCCGCGAATCACAACACTAACAGCATTCTGCTCTGATAAAAGGATATACATATATCTCTATAGTTGATCGCCAAACTGACTTGAATCCGAAGTACTTCTCAATAGTTTTGATTATGCTCTTTCAACGACGCAGATGACATACAGGATTTAGGCCTTGTGCTATTATCATTTCCCAAGCTTTTTTCGTCTCCCGGATTATTCACAACAGATTGAGAACGATCCAAATGCTTGGTTCTCACTTTTCGTTGTGACCCTGGGGGAGCAGCATTAGTAAAAACACTCTGCATCCTTTTTCTTTAGAGCCAGTAAGTGCCAGAAGAGCTACTGTCATATTGCACTTACTCGTCGTATAATATAGAGGTAAGAGATAAGCATACCGGATCAAAGGTCGACCGCCTATTTTCAAGCTGGAATTAAAGATAATTTTTCTCCAAATCAGGAAGATCAATCCCTTGTACGGTTTGGCATCCACCTCTTCAAAGAGACTTCTCTGACTTTGTACGTTTTGAGCAGCGCACTTATATCGTTGGTCTCCCGCTTTTGCATATGCTCATCGTTATCGGAACTGGAAGTTGGTGGCGGCGGAACCTCCACGTACACCATGAGCAAGCTCTTCTTGACCTGGGACTGGACTCTGTTGACACAGTGCAACCACCACCAACTCTTTTTCTCCTTGGCTCCTGTTTCTTTCTTGCGGGCTTCTGAACTGGTGTAATGGGGGTGGCTGTAGGAAGGAAGGATGACAACAGCAAACTCAGCATGCGAGAAAACCGGACCCCGGTTGTAGAGTAAAAAGTCCACGCCGAATTTTACGCCAGAGCGGACAACCCAGCCAAGAGAGCGGAAGTGATGATATACTACGTAGGATAGCATGAATGAGTCGTCAGGTTGGAGGAGATGTGTCGATGTTGGAGGAAGGTATGAATGACAGCGGAAAAGACGAAGAAGCGAGGGTATGGGAATAGTAGTCTGTAAATCATTAGACGATACGATGAGACGAACTTAGGTGAAATTACGCGGGTTTCCATTTCCACAACATCAAGAACTCCGAGGCCGTATACCAGGAAGAACGATTCCTCTAACGTCAACTGAAGATGCTCTTTATCCTCTATAGCATCAACCTCGGATTTTCCATCAGTATGAGGCAGAAGCGGAGCGAGCTCGGCTTGAAAAGGTTGCCTTTGATCAAAATTTGCTGAGAACCGAACGCTCTTGTTCGGTATCCCGCCACTACTGCTATCTGGGTGTGTGGACTGTAGTTGCTCATCTAGGCTCGACCCTAATTTCTCCTGAGGGCCTTTAGTAGAAATCTCGGTGGATGCTAGAAGGTTTTCCAATGTTGTTTCGGGCCCATTTCTGCTCTCGTTCAAGAACGCTTTGCCATTTGTATCGCCACCCTCCAATACCTTTGTATCTTCTTGGGCCTTCTTTGGATCACCCTCGGCGACAGTTATCTTGCCTTCCTCCTTTAACCTCTGCTCAATCGTTTCCCTCTCCTTTCTTGCTCTTTCGTTTTTAAATTCTTTCCGCTCTTCTCTTCTCTTTCTTGTAATCTCTTCGCTTGTCACCTTAGCCAATAAGCCTCTCCTCCTCATCTCCCTATTCACCCAAGTGGGTTCGCTCCTACTCAAGCTGCCTTTACCAAAAAACCCCTGCTGCCATAGTGCCTTCGCAGTTGCTGTGTTAGTTATGTGTACAGACCGAGTTTCTGGTGAAAAAATGCCTTCGAAACGGGGACTTGGATGGGATGATGAGAACATTAGTTGGTGGGCATAGTTATAGGCGAATTGCAGCAGCCAGAAAGGGTTGGTGGGAAAGAAAGTCGGCACAGGGTAGACAGTTAGCGGGATGGGGAGGCGGTAGATATCATTCAAATTGTGCCGTGTTGTTGACACAGGACAAGGCGTTTCAGCCTGCGACGGCGGAGGCTCCGCGCTGGCAGCTGGACTGAAGGCCATGTTATCTCAGTGGCATGTTTGCCTCCGGAGAACCGGGTCTACCAATGAACCTGAGTATTAGCTCAAATCATACAAACGCCAATAACAACAAATAAATTCTCGTTCTCTCTGCTCAGATACCGTTGTAGTCTTCTCCATGAGAAATTGAGCCTGCATCGAGGAGTGACATAAAGTCAGAGTCGCTCCTCTAGGCTACAAGTTACAGTGTCATCACCGCAGCGACTGTTGCCATTTCCAAAAGCTGTAAAGAATCAATGGGATGTAGTCGGACTCACAATTTGACAAAGTTATGCGCCGGAAATGCTCTGTAGTTTGAATCTGGATTCGATTGTGGTGCAGGTGAGATTCGCCAAAAGAAATTTCTCGGTCCAAAGTATGGCGGGTCGATCAACCGAAGACCGCCAAGTTGGAATCTGAAGCCATGGCTGACGGCTGAATTGACAGTGCGGATACGCACAACCAGAGAGTCTGCGGCGCATTAAATTCTATCAAAATGAAGAGGAATTCACAGCTATTTGAGCTATCTAATTTAACAAATAATTAGAGATGATTTTGGCATGAAAATGTGAAGGTTTTCAATTTCTCTGTTCTAGCTCTAAAGCGAAAACAACAAATTCTACTTGGCGGTCATCGGTTATATAATCAACCCGCCATAGCAAATTATCCAACGTCGAAACTCTCATCCGACATGATATCACGAGGGTTACGGCCTCCATGTGCCCGGGTGCTTCATCCCGCGTATTCCACCGCTCCACGGCCTTACCCTCACGGTCCTCGCAACACGTTGTCAAGGAAGCCTCAACCGCCCCGCATACCAAAGCCCCCAGAAAGACGAGACTCATCTCCAGGGGGACAAGACCAAAATGTAAATGCAGTATCGGAAACGCTTCAACAGACAGAGAGTCAAGATAATAGCCTATTATGTCCAGTTCATATTCCAGAAGACCCAAATGGAGTGCTCCGAGAAACCCACCCAGCTGCGGGCATACTTTCAAATTCTGCAATCGTCATCCAAAGACGGTTGGAGTTGATGAATGTCATGATGTATATTATTGAGTATCGTTGTGTGATCAGTGGATGGTAGCTGATGTATTCCCCTAACGACAGCGGGTTTGAACAAGCGAACAGATACGTTATTATGGATCCACAAGGAAATCATATTGGATATATGGCCGAACGAGAAACCGGAATGGCGAATATGATGGCAAGACAGTGGCTCAGAACACATAGAAGCTTTACAACACACGTCTTTGACAAGCACGAGAAGGAAGTCCTTCGGGTAGGCGTCATCATTGGATAAGGGACTAACAAGAAAAATGATCTGACAACTCTTCAGTTCCATCGACCTTTCTCGTGGATATCTTCACGCATCCGTGTTTACGACCCTTTAGAGCCTGCCCTATCGTCGCATTCCTCATCGCGAGCGCTCCGAGCAGCCACCCCTGGGCCCCTAACATCTGAGCACGACCAATCCTTAGCGCAGATCTCGACCCTCTCTCTGTCAGATATGCGCGTTATCGGTGAAGCTCAACAGCAATGGGCTCCGCTGCGAAGGAAATACAACCTTTTTCTTTTCCGCCACCCACCAACCGCTGAGACGAATGTTGGCAATCGCCAGTCCTCGTCCGCGGACATCCCATTGTCCGACTCGCAACAACTCCAGGTCAGGCCAGGCAGTGGTGAGGGGGAATTTACGCAGTTTGCTTATGTTGACGAACCCTTCCTCTCCTGGGACTTCTCGCTTCTTACCGCTAATGCAAAGCTTATCGGATCTGTCAATAGGAATTTTGTCGGCTTTGCCAGAGAAATCTTCACGGATACTGGAGTTTATGCTTTGAGGATGGATGCCGCAGGTCTCGCGGATGAACCCAATCACTTGATTTCGAATACGGGAAAGACACATGACATCTCTTACGACACGCCTAGGTCAGGCATGACTTTGGACCAGCGCGCAGTTATGCTGGCTACTGCAGTAAGCATTGACTTTGATTACTTTAGTAGGTCTAGAGGCAGTGGTATGGGTTTCTCCCCTCTATGGTTCCCCGGAGGCGGAGAGGCGACCACTGGAGGTGCCGCTACTGAAGTTGGCGTAGTCACTGGAGGTGCTGAAGCGGGAGCGGAAGCGATCGGTAATGCTGCAAGAGGAGGAGTCGCGGGAGCAGGAGGCATTGGTGAAGGCGCTTTGACTGGTGGCGCAGCTCTAGGAGGATATGGAGGGCTTCAAAGGGGAGTATATGGAGGTGGTTCTCCACCAACACCAGAGCAAGTTCCGCCTGGCCCTGAAGGCTTTGGATCCGGTCCAACCCAAAGTCCAGACTTTCCAGTTGACAGTGAAGAAGTAACTGAAGACGTGTGGGGCGATGATTCAAATCCATGGAAAGATGACCAAGGAGGCGGAGATACCGGCAACGACGGCGGTGGTGGTGGAGGGGTGGATGGAGGAGATGGAGGCTGGACAGATTGGTTTTGATATCTCACTCTCTCCACTAACCTTTTCCGGCTGACTTTGGCGTCAAATATACTACGGAGTAATATAATTGGGGTTTATTTTGTATGTAAAACTAGACTAAATATAGCTATGCAGCGTAGAAACTCCAGGCAGAGCTAATTTCAATAAAGATTCAATGTCCTCTCACTCCAGGAGTTATCTACGGAGTACTTATATTTCCGTGCCTTTTCGGTGACGGATCTGCCAGAACAACCCCGCCAAGATAACAGGGTGGGTGAGCGGGTGATTCAACAGGGGTGATTGTTTATCTCCAAGGTATATGAAATACAACTCTCCTGTTAATTGTCATTCCCTTTTGGCCTAAATTCGTTGCTTAGGAGTATATATAGCCGGCCCCTCCTTGGTAATATATATAGGGAATTGTCTTGTCTTTTTTGATGCCCTTTGTATATAGAGAGTTTGAGCAACCATTGACGTGGATTTTTGTATCTCATACTGACGTCTTGTGCAGAGAGCTATTGCCATGTGAACACTTGTCCACATGCCTATATATATATATATATATGCCTATAAGTTAAAAACACTTACAAATCCACTCATCCACTTCCTTAGCAGTGGCCTGTCCAAGGATCTATTTCCCCTTTCCCTCCAAGCATCCTTTCGCGATCAAAAATTTCAACTCGGGTAGATTAAGTGCGATTCTTTGTTCTTTATGGCGGTAGACAATTACTTGATAAATCCCTACTTTAGCGTCTAGCGAAGTAACTAGCTGCATAAGATGGAGAAGCTATACCGGCTGACAGGCTGGCTGGCTATATAAAGGAGCTTCAGGCAATCTTCTCATATAATTTAGTTTTTTTTTAAAGAAGTATATGTCGTTTTGGTGGACTTATTGCAAAACTACATGGTGTAGCTTGGTTGAAATCAATGAACTACGCGGCGTTTATAGATAAATTTCTTGATGGTGCTAGCAAATGGTGCGCCCAGCGCTTAGACCATTATTATTATTATTATTATTATCTCATAGACCGTTCCAGCGCCTTTAATCGGCGCTATGCGGCAAAGTGATCTAACGTACATAACTAGTGCGTGGTAGCCAGTGATTTTGTGCTTCATGTTGTATCCTCTTGACATGTATGCTGTCCGTCATACTCGTCGTCATGCCTCCGTAAAAACCTGCTGTCTTCATTCAGTGTACGCCTCGCTCTTCGTTCCTTGATATCGCTCCAAATTGCCCGAGGAGCCTCATCTGAACCATGAAGTTTGCCGCCTTAATTGTTAGTGCGGGAGTGCTCATTAATGTCCGCAAGTCCTTAACGTTCTCTTGGTGGTCTCCTTTCTCATGAAGCCTCGACCTTCGAAGAAGTGTGGAAGCGTGTGTCGGTCGCAGTCAAGCAAGATGTGCTTGACCTTCTGAAGTCCTCGTCTGCAGCTGCAGAATCCGCTCTCGATACCTGGGACCTTCTGCTGGTAGAGAAAGAGTCGTAGCCCTATTTTTTACTTGCGTATCTGAACGATTACGGGGCTGATTACCTTTGAGGTGGCTCGGTGTAGGTTCGGCACTCTCCTTGTGGGTTTGAGCGTTGTCCGGTATAATGCACGCCCCCGTTTTCCCTGGTTCCAGTGCTTTTCCCAGTCGAGAAGGAGTTGTCAGTTCAGCTTTGCCTTGGCTGCAGCTCGCAGCTGCTGTCAATTTCTGGAGACGGGCGCCGTCATGTCTGTATCCATTCCTTCTTGCATCCTCTCCTCCTTTCCTCGTACACTCTTCCTGCAAGCCTCACATTGCTGCCTGCCCGGTGGCACCCCCAGTCTTCTCCATCCCGTTGGTTCTTTTGCCGCGGTGTCTGCTGCCTCGTTCCCCGCAATCCCCTCATGCGCCGGGACCCATAGGATCCTCACCTCCACTTCTGGTGTTATTTTCAGAATATCTTGTAGCGTGCTGATGATGTCCCGTAGTATGTACTGTCCCGATTGTCGCCTGTACTGGTTTTATGGCGGCCTAGTTATCTGTAAATATGATGACCCTCCTATGCCTCCATCCGAGGTTTCGCGTGGCCTCGGCATGTACGTTGCAGTGCCATAAGGATTCACTGTACGGAGTAGTTCTACCTCTGTGAGTATTGCCTCTTTAGGCTTAGCGCGCGCTTACGCCAAGCGAGGGTAAGCTCACTGAGGCACTCCCCAAAGATCACCACTTTCTCAAAATACCAAAAATCATGTCCGCAACCGCCTCCCGGCGTTTAATGCATGAATACCGTGCCCTGACGGTCGACTCCCCAGATGGGATCACTGCGGGCCCCATCGATGAGGACAACGTGTTTGAATGGGAAGCGATGATCCAGGGGCCCGAAGAGACACCGTTCGAAGGCGGAATATTCCCTGCAACACTTACTTTCCCCAAGGACTATCCGCTGAGTCCGCCGAGTATGAAATTTACGTGTGAGATGTTTCATCCGAACGGTGAGAATTGGTGTTGTGGGGAATAAAGGAAGAGGTCAAACTGACCATCGAGGTTCTCTCTTGCAGTGTACCCCTCAGGACTAGTCTGCATCTCGATCCTGCATCCGCCAGGCGACGATCCGAACCATTACGAGCATGCATCAGAACGGTGGTCTCCAATTCAATCTGTGGAGAAGATCTTGATCTCGGTGATGAGCATGTTAGCGGAACCAAATGATGAGAGTCCGGCCAATGTTGAGGCGGCGAAGATGTGGAGGGAGCAAAGGGGAGAGTATGAAAGTTTGGTGAGGGAGAAGGTTAGGCAGTTATTGGGTCTGTAGAGAAGGTGTGCTGTGAGTGTGTGGATGGTTTGCATTTGGTTGGCAAGTGGAGGTTTGCTACGGCGTTGAAGGCGAGGAAGGCGAAATTATCTGCTTGATTCTCTATTTGATTCCCTTCAAGCATGCTAGCCAATGAGCAAGTAGGCGACTGCCTTGGACCCTTTGGCTATGTGTTCTCTGATATCCTCCCTTCAATCCACCCGTCCAGCCCCACCCTCCCAAACTCACTCATGACCTGTATTTCCGCCTTGACGTTCAAGAATAGCATTACCTGAATCTCCCTTCTCCATTCTATCTCCTCTGCAAACACCTCACTCCCCAGCATCTTCAACGCCCTACCCCTATCCCTTGCGCTCAGACTCAGCAGCCCCTGAACTTCATCCACATTCCTTTCTTCCAGATCAGCGCTTCGTACACCAAGCCAGCGTATACTAGAGACTGTCAGTTGTGAGTTTTCGTGTGCCAGGGAGACTGAGCCATATTTGTAGGTTGACAGGATGCTGAGGCCGTCAGGGTCGAAGTCTACTAATGCGTAGATTGGCAGGGAGCTGTGTGGTGAGCCAATGGGCTGGGTCCTAGAGAGAAGACGGAGGAAAGCACGGGTAGAGATATCGGGGTATCCTTTCGCCTGTTTGTTGGAGTATGAGCATGACCGGGAGAAAACGTGTCTTGGTGGTGAGAGTTACTGTAAGGAGAATACCCTTTCCCAGTCTGAAATTGTTCCAGAACCTACTTGTTGATAAGGAACGGAAAGTTGCCTTTATTTCACGTCATCAGCATTGAATGCGTGGCCATTAAGATCTTTCAGCAAACCTCTTTCTCAATTAAAAGGACCCATTTAACCTCGCTCAAGTCTATGCTCTCGATACCTTTGACAGCTGGAACAAGAATTCCCTAGTTACCTTGAGTTAGCAATTTGTTTGGAAGCTACTTCAACGTACAATTTTCTACTACAGGGCGGGCAAACCTCATTTTCTAAAGCACAGTCCAAGATTGAACCATCCTTTCTTTTGATTTTGAGTGCACCGGCAACAAGACCCTTTGCAGCCGCGACCTAGGTCAACACGATGCCGTCAACATGTGCTTGTTGAATAAAACAGAAGAAACTCGCACCAAGGTTCGACATACCACATTCAAGCATCCCCGCTCGACGCCAAATGTACAAGCGATATCGTCAATACATCTGTCAACCACTTCTTGCCTAAGAAACAGCGCTGGATCTTTGTAGTAAATATCTCTGGAAGATATTAGAAAAATAGAAGTAGCTATAGGGGTTGGGGAATGGCTGGGCCCTGCTAGCTTTACCGTTTGGTCGTTATCTTGTTGCAAACAAGAGCTTCATGCACCAATTGCAATATTCGTACAAGAACAGCTGAAAGATAATATGAGCGATATATTGAAAAGCGTGAAAGACAACAGAAATAAAAATTCGTGAGCTAGATCTTTTCATACTGAATTTCCAAGCCTCTTGTGGAGTGCTACCAGGAAAGGATATCTCGCGCATCTGGTACCTCGCAGCAGGCCTGATAGAGCGGCTTTCATGGTCAAATCTCTGGTCTATTACCCGACCTCGATACCGCAGGGTGGTGGAGAGATTTTTGCTATCCTCTAGAATGCCATCCACAATTGATTCAAAGACAGATTCCGCTTTAGCGATGACCCATTCCCTATTTTTATTAGCATATTGTCCTAATACACAAGAGATTTCCGCCAAATTTGTGGACTTGCCTGGTCCTAGGGATGCGTTGTTCAAATAGGGATGGTTGGATAAGACTATGCTCAATTGGAGGGTACACTCTTGATGGGGAATTTAACGTATAGCGTCCATCTGGTCTAGTATCTTGAGAGCTATTGTGATTCTTAGCGAGTTGAAAAACTGGGCCATTTCTTTGCGGATCTTCCATGAGCTGGTTTACGCTGCTCAGACTCGAAGGACTGGCATTTTCCATATTCATAGCTGGAGCTTTGTTTGCTATAGAAGTTAACAGCGGTGTCCGTTGGATAAACATCTTGAGATAGCATTGGACATTATATTCCCTTGCACGGCTTAGCCGAGCTTGGCAGGGACAGAGTTCTAGAATTTGCTTGCTCCCCCTTTACAGGCTGATTCTATGAAGTAGAGATACTTTGAGAGACGATTGCCTTATCCGATTGTTTCCAATGGTCTCCAGAAAAGGAGAGAAAGCTACTGAAAAAGGGCGGGTCGTGCCGTCTTCATTAAGGACGGAAAGGACGGATTATACCAGATGGCGGCTGTTGGATGAGAGAGGTCGTCAGACGTGGCATTATCTAGAAAGTGACGAGGAGGTTAAGAAATGGCCGCAGAGCATTGCGGATAAATATTTCCTTGAGATCCCTACGGTAGGTCCTCTCAAAGGCGTATCTGCGCTGGATCAAGTCGCTAATAGAATTCGTCTGTTCACAGAACCTACCTGAGCTCCCAGCCCCAAAGACTCCTCTTCAATCTGCAGCCAATTGCCTTGAATTTTTCTCAAAGTTACAGCTGCCGCCGGGCAATTGGGCCTGCGAATATGGTGGGCCCATGTTCCTCCTCCCTGGACTGGTAATAACGTGGCATGTCACTCATACTACAATCCCAAAATCTCATGCCACCGAAATCAAAAATTATCTTTTTGCGCGACAGCACCCGGAAGATGGCGGATGGGGACTACACATCGAGGGAGAGAGCTCGGTATTTGGAACTGCAATGAACTACACCGTTATGAGATTACTTGGTGCGGACGCAGAAGATCCTAGGATGGTAAAAGCAAGAGGAACGTTGCATAAGCTTGGAGGGGCTGTGAATGGGCCACACTGGGCGAAATTTTGGCTGAGCGTCTTAGGAGTCTGCGAATGGTCTATTGTGAATCCAGTTCCCCCAGAACTTTGGTACGTATCTTAGTTTGTGGCACAATATTCGGGCCTGCAAAGATCTACCGTTGACATAGCCATGTATGTGAACAGGCTTCTTCCCGATTGGGTCCCAATTGCTCCCTGGCGCTGGTGGATCCACATGCGTCAGGTTTTTCTGCCGATGTCTTACGTTTACTCGACTGGTTTCTCGTTCCCTCTAACTCCTCTGACTCGACAGCTGCGCGAGGAACTCTACACTCAGCCTTACAACTCCATTAATTTTCTTTCCCATCGGAACAGCATTTCCTATACGGACAATTACCACCCTAAGACTTGGTTCTTGAATACCATTAACTGGGCGCTAGTCAATGTGTGGAATCCATATCTACGGACTTCAGGCATAAAAGCAAAAGGAGAAGCCTGGACCTGGAACCTCATCCAGAGGGAGGATGAGAACACCGATTTTGCAAACCTTGGTCCCGTTAACGGCCCGATGAATCTGCTTGCTTGTTATATTCATGACGGCGAAGGCAGTTATTCGGTCAGACGTCACCGCGAGCGCATGGAGGATTTTCTCTGGGTCAAGGGTGAGGGCATGCTTATGAATGGCACTAATGGTGTGCAGACTTGGGATACCAGTTTTCTCATTCAGGCAGTCGTGGACTGTGGGTGGGCGAACAACATGAAATGGAAGCCGATGCTGATGAAAGCTCTGGAATTTCTCGAAGATCAACAGATAAGAGAAAATTGCCGCGAGCAAGACGTCTGCTATCGACAACAAAGGAAAGGCGCTTGGGCTTTCAGTACCAGAGAGCAAGGGTATACAGTCAGTGACTGCACGTCAGAGGCCTTAAAAGCTGTTCTTCTCCTCCAAAATGAACATGACTACCCAGTCTTGGTGTCAGAGGAGAGAATCAAAGATGCAGTAGACACACTACTCACGATGCAGAACACCTCAGGCGGCTTTGCTTCTTATGAGCCAACTCGTGGTTCGGAGTATTTGGAATATTTAAATGCAGCCGAGGTATTCGGAAGAATAATGATCGAGTACGATTACCCAGAATGTACGACTGCGGTCGTCACTGCGCTATCTCTTTTTTCAAAGTACTACCCAGACTACCGCAGCGAAGATATCAAGAGAATAAAAGGGCGAGCCGTGGAGTACATTCGCCGGGCACAGAAACCTGATGGTAGTTGGTATGGTAGCTGGGGAATTTGCTTTACCTATGCGGGTATGTTTGCGCTGGAGAGCTTGTCCAGTGTTGGTGAGGTCTACGAGAACAGCGAGAGAGTGAGAAGGGCATGCGCGTTCTTCTTAGATAAGCGGATGGACGATGGCGGGTGGGGTGAGAGCTACAAGGTATTCTCACTATTTTGTCGATTCAATTTCGCATTCCTTTGACAGCTTTACGTTCACACTAACGACTTTTGTTCCGGGAAAGGCTTGCGAGACTGGCGTTTGGACAGATAGTGAAGATGGTTCCCAAGTCGTCAACACAGCATGGGCTTGCATAGCCCTATTGATTGCGGAATACCCCGATAAAGAGCCCATAGAAACTGCTTTGAGACTTATAATGAAGAGACAGCAACGAAATGGCGAGTGGCTGCAAGAGCGGATTGAAGGCGTCTTTAACAAAAGCTGGTAAGTGTCTGCACTTTGCAGACTAGTGAGTATGACATGCTAATCGCATTGGATCGCCACAGCATGATTTCGTATCCAAACTACAAGTTCATATTCTCTATTAAAGCTCTCGGAATGTTCGCCGAGAGATTCGGGGACTTGGAAATTATCTGAATGCTATAACTTGCAAAAAAGATACGAAACCTGTCGGACCGGGATGGAAGGGATGGAGGCAAACCAAATAATGGCCGATATTTGTGATATAGACACTAGACAATAGGCTGACATCCTTCGTACTGTGGTGGTGAATACAAACTCCGATTATGCGAAACCTAGGTGACTCCATGTCTCTGACAATCGATAAGAAAAGATAGATCTGGGTTCCATCTAGCTGAAAACCGCTGACCCAACGTAAACATAAAACTTAACACAACCTTCTAATTGAAACTTCAATAAATCTGAATGTAGGTTCTCTCTGACACCACCCAAGCAACATTGCAAAATACTCGGCCAGCTCTTATGAGGCACTCGAATTTTCTTCTTCTCCGCATCTCTGTATCGCAATGTTCAGCAATTGGTTATTTCCGAAGCTCTGACAGAAAGCCAGAGCTTGGACTGTGTTGAGTTGCACTGTCTATTGGACGCGTTGAGGGAAGAGAAGAAAGAGGAAGAAAAGTTCGCAGCGAATTTCATTTGAGCGACCACGTTGGCGCTAAGGTTTAGGGTTCTGAGCTTCAGCACTTGGGGGTGCCGCAACCAACCGATCTATGGTTTGAACCCAAGATGTGGCCTTGATCGCAATTCACACTTGGATTGGTCCTGCTGCACGACGGTTGTGAATTTCGGTAGATCTTCAACTTCAACAGAGCTTCAGAGAGGGAATCATGGCTTCAGCACTCTTTTTCCTTGATCTCAAAGGCAAGGTAAGTCAGTCATTATCGACGAACAAGTTGGGGACTTTTGCTCATGCTAATCCCTGACGTCTGGTAGACCCTTCTTGCCCGGAATTACAGAGGCGACATACCCATGTCTGCTGTCGAGAAATTTCCCATACTATTGAGTGAAGCAGAGGAGGAGAGTTCTGCGGTTCCACCATGTTTCTCAGACGAAGGCATCAACGTGAGAACCACCGATCCAAACTTGCATTTCTACCCAGCTAACAGGTACTCCGCAACTATAGTACCTCTACATAAGACATAACAACCTCTACCTCCTCGCGCTCACAAAGAGGAACACAAATGCCGCCGAGATCCTGCTCTTTCTACACAAGGTCGTTGAAGTTTTTACAGAGTACTTCAAGGAGTTAGAGGAGGAGAGTATACGAGATAATTTCGTTATTATCTATGAGCTTCTGGATGAGATGATGGACTTTGGGTATCCTCAGACCACTGAGACTAAGATATTGCAAGAGTCAGTACCTGATATATATTTTAGGGGTTTTTGGATGTTGCTAATTGGCAATTAAGGTACATCACTCAAGAATCACACAAACTCGAGATCCAAGCTCGGCCCCCTATAGCCGTCACAAACGCTGTATCATGGAGAAGTGAGGGAATTAGATATCGGAAGAACGAGGTGTTCTTGGACGTTATTGAATCCCTCAACCTGCTCGTTTCTTCCAACGGCAACGTACTCCGCTCCGAAATTTTAGGCGCCATAAAAATGAAGTGCTATCTTAGTGGCATGCCGGAGCTTCGGCTAGGACTGAACGATAAGGTTATGTTCGAGACCACGGGACGGGCGACTAGGGGAAAGGCCGTGGAGATGGAAGATGTGAAGTTCCATCAGTGCGTACGATTAAGTCGGTTCGAGAACGATCGCACGATTAGTTTCATTCCACCTGACGGGGAGTTTGAGCTCATGAGTTATCGCCTTAACACCCAGGTCAAGCCACTTATTTGGGTGGAGTGCATTGTGGAATCACATTCCGGTTCGAGGATTGAGTACATGCTCAAGGTAGGTTCTAGACGCCAGCCACATGCATCATCTGACAGTTATTTTGGAATAGGCAAAAGCTCAGTTCAAACGTCGTTCTACCGCAAATAATGTGGAGATACTAGTGCCCGTTCCCGATGACGCCGACTCTCCTCGCTTTAGAACTAACATCGGTTCCGTCCATTACGCGCCCGAGAAGTCGGCTATAATATGGAAGATCAAACAATTTGGGGGTGGCAAAGAGTTCCTAATGCGCGCTGAGCTTGGCCTTCCTAGCGTCAAAGGCGATGATGAACATGGGGGCGGCATGACAGGCGGTTTCGGAGGTAGTATGGGCGGTACTCAAGGGGGAAAGAGCAAGCGACCCATCAGTGTCAAGTTCGAGATCCCTTACTTCACCACCAGCGGCATCCAGGTGCGATACTTGAAGATCATCGAACCCAAGGTAAGAGGCTCAAGTCCATTTCCTTTTTCTCCTTCGTTCCCTTTCCCTGTTTTTGCGAAAAACAAACCATCGTGTCACACTCCAATCGAAGAAATTGTGAGTCAACCTAATCAGTGCGGGGTCTTGCCGAACTCGGCTCACGGCCCGCTGGCGCTACTTCGGGCTTGATACTCCTCCATTCCTAAAATCTTGCATTATGCATACAGCGACCCACCGATTCACACCCCACCATATTATCACATCGCTGAGTAGAACATTGAGTAATTCTACAATGGCTAACTTCATATCTGTGTCAACTAGCTACAATACCCATCTCTTCCCTGGGTCCGTTACATCACGCAGTCTGGAGATATTGCCGTTCGTCTGCCGGATGTCAGTTGAAGCATGTGCCGCGGGTGGTTTCTTGAAATTTCTCTTTGCAGTTAATGGCTAGCTGGAGCGGCGAATCTTGAGGGAGGTGTGTAACATATTGATCTTCTCGTCCAAACAAAAAAATATCAGGCCACATGGCTAGATGAGTGAGATTCAAGGCGCAGGTCTCGTGCTGTTTGGAGTTGAAGAAATGTCTACAATGTTCACTGGATGAGCAAATCATACACAGGTCGGGTGCCAACCAGATTCAACTATGCATATAATATCACTTCTAAATCAAGTCAAAAGGATCCGACCTCCCTTCTCATGATATCTGGCTAGATTTTTGCCTTGCCCTTAGCCCACAGATTGTCTCACTACAACCAAAGAAGACATGCATACAGCAGACCATTGCGGCTAAAAGAGTACATATGTAGGACTATTTAGAATAACATTCTGCGGGGAATGCGGTACCATCAAGACAGCAAAGAGGTAGCAATCTCAAGTATTGAAAAAGGACGTTCATGAAACAACTGTACTGCCATTCCTGCTCGAGCTGACCCCTCGGTAGCTTCTTGCTGATTGCAATCTGTCCAAACGCTCTACCTGAATATAGGCCCGTAATATCCTCTCTCGAACGCGGAAAGGTAGGCTTCGTTGGAGCAGGCCGACTCGGGATCAAAGTACACCGTCACTACAACCCCACGCTCCAGGATTCTTCCTGGTAGAGAGTTAGCCGATTTTATGAGGTACAGACATTATGCATTCTACATACGACCGGTAGGCCGGTGATGAGGCCAATAATAACCATTCTGGAAGGACCTGAGAGCTATCTCTAGTTCGTCTGGTACGCAAGAGAAAGCGATCAAGGCCAGAATCAGCGTCAGGCTTCCACAAAGCCCACCGGACACCGGAACGTATGATGCGCCGGCTTGGTTGGTTTTATAGTTATAGACTTCTGGCAAAAGTTCGTCCATCCACTCTATTGAGCCGGGAACGGCCAAGAACTGTTTGGGTCCATAGATATTCAAGCTGGAGAGGTTGTGAATGCTAGGGTGTGGTGGGTTGCCCGTCTGATCTTCGCAGCCGTAGTGATCAAACGCTATGGAACGCCATTCGTGATATGGTGATTCTAAATCTTGCTCCGCAGCATTAAAGGGGACTGCGAGGAAGTTTGCGGTTTCCGACTGAGTAAAAACTGACGCTGTGGAATACGGAGTGATATAGGAGAATGGGACGTAGCGCTCCACGACACCATCCCTCCAACGATAAACTGTGCCTGGAGTTTGTGTAAAAGCCCTAGCGATAGTGGGAGGCATCCATCTTCCTAGGGGGTCTGTCCTTCGCATTTGGCTCGTGTATTCGGGCGCTAGGGTGTTGATCCGGAATAGGAAGGACAATTCTTTTGGTAAGCTAGGAGGTCTAGAAGGAGCCTCTGTAGGGTACGAAGAAGCCTTACAAAATGTATCAGCCAGATATCGACTCATCTGAAGAGACTGTTGCTCACTACTGTTGTTGGCATTCTGTTCATAGTGGGAGCTAGAAATTGGTGGCTAGGTTCGCTCAATGTCCTAGCTCTCGATCGCCCGCTTAATGAGACCGTGAATCATGCCTTTTGCAATTCTAGACGCCTATACTTATGCCAAAATCCCAGAAAAGGCTCGCGGGGTTCCGATCCTGCACCAAAATGGTCATACGACCAATTGCTCGCAGGTGCAAGTGCCAGACACAGCCCCAAGACTGACATGTGTTCGCTCGTTGATCGTTTTCCCCCACCCCAGCAAAGATATTAGGCCCTGTAATCTCTTAACGAAGGATAGAGCCACCCAAAGAACGGCCTTAGTATAAAGTGTTATTGCGCTGTTAGCATTGCTGGCAAAGTCTAATTTCTTCGGTTTCTGCACCACGGCCGCCGCCACGTCTCCTACTAGACGCTCCAGCATGGCCTTTCTGAACTCAGCGGTCAACCAGAAAGGCTGCTTAGAAATCCACGTTGACTGATTGAGTGAAGGCCGGGTTCGACATACCGAGTTCGCCCAGAATTGATGTGCTTGTTTTCCCCGCACAGTAATGGTTTTGATGAACCAGTAAAAACAAAGATAGGGCTCTCGATGGCGTAGAATTTATCCACCTTGTCTTGACCCCCCGGATAGCGGCGAAAGAATGGGTGAAACGTTGAGCTAGTGCTGGTAGGCCATCCGGTAAGATAGCGTGAAGCTCATCAGATCGGTGTACGACCTCACACACTTCGTGTTGGAGACTGACGATCTGAATTGGTGAGGACTAGAAGAGCTCCTTAGGAGCGAGTGAAAATACACGTGATTTAGGAGCGGCTCCAAACACCTTTGAGCCGCTCATAGTATAAAACCGGCCAAATGTTCGCGTGAAGGGGGTCGGAACGTATCCAGTACGACGCGCTCGGGAGGCAATGGGCGCCAAACACTCGACTAGTACTCCACGGCAAGGTAGATACAAACAAAATCTTTCGACAACTCAACAACTTTTGAAGAAGGATGCCAAATATCTCGATATCGGAGTTCCTGTGGCATTTAAATAATCGATTTTGGGGCCTCCCTAACCCAACCACGAGACCAAGATCAAGTCACGCACCAATTTTGACCGGCAAAGACGCATCTTTTAGTGTTCGCCTCGTTTGCCTCACTATTAGCCCACGAATGACTGGCGTTTCGTCGAATCCACGAATTCAGCGCAAACCATTCTCAACTCATAAACGGGGCGTATCTGCAGGGGCCATTGCGTCGAACCGACCCTAGTCAGCTGTGGACCTTTCTGTAGGCGATCCTTTGCCATGTATTTCCTTTGCCGCTTCCTGTGTCTGTGTAGAACACGGATTCGTCTGCTAGGTAGCTAATGGTGAACAAATGGTCCCAACTGGTTTTTGCGTCAGGCAGTCTGACCCCTTTCCGGGTCTCGAAAGAGGAAAACTAGATGGTAGTGACGACCTTCTCGATTAACACCGTGCCTCAACCCTGCTGTGCCCCAGCTTGTCCACAGGTAGTCCTGCTTTCCTCAAGACCGGTCGCATAGCATCACAGGAAACAGCGGGTGTGTGTGTGCTGGTCCCAGTTCTTTGCCGGCTTATCAGCTGTTGCCCTGAACAAATTGTCCAAACCAGAAGCTCTTGCATGGAGGCTAAAATGGAGCGTTATGCTACCATTTTACTGCTCTTACTCAGGCCAGCCTTCGCTCAAGAGGCTAGAAAGCGGGGTGAGGGCCAACACTGATGGTTCGCAAGTCAGCATATTCTCATGCGGCTCAGGAGCTGGAAGTAAGCACTACAGATACCAGTAGCCCTTGCAATTCTTCTTCCAAATTCCTTCCGTTCTGCTAAGAAGCAACATACCGTCCCTACCGCACTCTATGAATTGGACTGATTACTGTTGTGGTAGGAATTGATAGCCAGATCCACCGAGATGCTTGTGGTCGCTGCGGAGTTTCTTCCGATTTGAATTCAGGCTTCTCAAGAAAGCGGATTTTGCAGACATCCCCCCTGACTGGCAACCTCTAGCCGCTACACCACCAACCGATCTTCCAGAAGTCGGGCTTTAACTCGTCCAGCAACAGATCAAAAATAGGATATGGGAGCATTGGCTTCTATCCCTTCCATAACCGGGCAACTTGGCACATGTCGCCTTCCAGCAGGCTGCTCAGACAGGTCTAAGAGGTTGAATACAGCTGCGCTGTAAATACCTGTAGTTCTGTTGGGACTAATGATGAGGTATAAAGCCATGCTTGCCATGGCAAAAGGGACGGGCTTCCCGTAGGGCATCTTGCTGATGTATCGAAGTTCCAAGTTATTCGCAAGGAGAGATCGATAGGGAGTTGTAAGATAGAGTTTACCAGGAATCCAAGAGATAAAAATCACGTGCATTGGCAAGTCGTAATTTTTGACACAACTGGCTTTCAACACCTTCAACACAAGTGTGTAACAAGGCTACAGCTCAAGATGTCAGAACAGGAACTCGACCAAGCTCAAGCAACTGAAAACAAATGTCTTATGGATACCTTGAAACCTGTGCATACTATTATTCTAGATGCTGGCCCTCTCCTAAAAAACGAACCCACAATATCGAGCCTTCTAGCAAGTTCAGTGGTTTTAGTCACTGTGCCATCTGTGGTTGCAGAAATCCGAGACTCAAACACACGATCTCGGATAGAAACCACATTGCTACCCTTTCTCACGCTAAGAAATCCCAATCCTAAGAGCTTGGCAACTGTTACTGAGTTTGCTCGACGAACTGGAGATCTAGCGGTTCTGAGCAGGCCCGATCTCCTTGTACTAGCTCTAGCCTACGAGCTGGAGTGCGAAAGGAATGGAGGCGACTGGCGGCTTAGAAAGGCACCAGGTCAGAAGGGTCTAAATGGTGTGCCACCAACAAAATTGGGAGCTGGGAACGTTAGTCGGGAATCTATTCTGGTTGCCGGCCATGCTACGGATAATGCCAGTGGATCTTCCGATATCTCCAAGGCGTTAAATAATACATCTGGGGAGATAATTAGATCATTCCCTATCGAACCGGGCTCAACGCTTGCGTCAGTTGATGAAGACCGGCCCATCGACTTGCGAGGAGTCATTTCTCTGGACACACACCAACCGGAAACAGCCTCCATATCTCAGGAACTAGAGGCGACTGAAAATGAGGATGGAACGAGAAGAAGCGCCCAATACCTTCCTGCTTTAGAGCAAGTGCACAATCTGCTGCTCGAGCCGGTCATCTCCGACCCTGGTCAAACTCACATTTTAGAGCATGGTCAAGCATCAAAGCGAGAGAGTGAACATTCAACCCCAGACAGGTTAATATTCGCGAAGGAGCCAGCCGGATCTGAGTCTTCAGGCTCTGAAGGCTGGATCACCCCGTCTAACATCTGGAAACATAAAGCCATGGAATCAAACGGCTCTGCCCTACCCGCAAACGGACCGAAGAACATGCAGGTCGCTACCATTACCACCGACTTCGCAATGCAGAATGTCTTGTTACAGATGAATCTGAATCTTCTATCACCATCTATGCAGCGCGTACGCCATCTGAAGACCTGGGTTTTAAGATGTCATGCCTGCTTCAAGATCGCTAAGGATATGAGCAAGCAATTCTGCCCCTCCTGCGGTGGCGCAACGCTAATGAGGACTGCTTGCTCCACCGATCAGAATGGCGTGTTTAATATCCATCTCAAGAAGAACTACCAGTGGAATAATCGAGGAAATGTCTTTAGCATTCCTAAGCCGATTTCTGGATCGGCAAGTGGGAAACTCAACGTTGGTGGTGGAGGTAAAGGCGGAGGAAAGGGAGGGTGGGGCCAGGAGTTGATCCTGCGCGAGGATCAGAAAGAGTATATGAAAGCGATGCAATTGGAGAAGAGAAAGAAGGATCGTGATTTAATGGACGAAGATTATTTACCCAATATCTTGACTGGCGAGAGAGATAAGACAGGCCGGAGGCCTGGAGTTGGGGCTGGTAGGAATGTCAACTCCAAAAAACGACGTTAGATCATATTCTTGGGGAACTAGCAATGTCAAACCCTGGGTTGCATCGGAGACACCTATAGGCATTCTTTAAATTTTAGCCTTCATAAAGTCGGGAGGAGGCGTCCTTTGAAGAGAAAATAGGCCGAGAAAACGGAATCAGGAGCATATAAATGAGAAAAGTATTCAGCCGCTTTTACTGCATAGCATACAACGTAGCTCACGCCTGATAGAAAATAATAGGAATGCATTTATTATGCTCGATCGTCAAATTTAGCACATTTCGACAATTCCGAGCTTACATCCATCATTAGCTCGTAGAATTCCAATTCATATTCCAACTGCCTTCGAATCCTCTAAAATCTCGTCAGCTAAGTGTCTTCCTGATCAGTATCCCTTGATAGCACATACCCTGCTGCGTCAAAAGCAGTCCATATCGTTTTTTCAATGTGACTCTATGTCTGGAACATCAATAATACATTCGATCAGCACCTCTCCCCTCAAAATCCACACTCAGACGCTTTGTATCCGCCAAGCTTACCTCGAATACTTGTCATCTGGGGAAAATCGCGCTGGATGCGCTGATTTGGTCACCTCTCCGCCTTGGATTTTCTTGAGTGTGTAGATGCGCTTCCCTTTCGGGTCGAGGGTGTACATGAGATGCATCCTGCGTGAACGATTGTCAGATAACAAGCCATCTACTGGTGACCATCTGTGTATGATCGATCTTCTGGAGACGCTTACTTGGTCCTTCACAGATTAGAACTGTGTATTCCGGGATTGTTGGTGAGGATATGGGTCTTGTGCAATGTTGAATTTCGTTGTTGAAGTGTGAGAAAATATTTCTACTAACCGGATTCGTCTGATGCGCACACCGTTTTCGCTCTGTTTACATGGCGAAATGCTCCAGCATCATGGCAATCTTCAAATGGAAACCGGTAAACCCTCGAAGAGAGCTACACATATATATAGCTTTTTTGTTTATTATATTGGAAGATAGCATTGAGAGGATATCTAACTTAGTATTGGACTATTTAGAGCGTTGTTGACTAAGAGCCTCAAGTTCGACTAAAAATTAGATCTCTAATTGAATTTCCATTTGTTTGTCTGAAAGAATGAAGATAAAATCGAAACAAATTATTAGTCATGCTTATACTTCTATTGAGTTGGTGCGGGTTGTATGTTCATTGGTGGTTGAGTGAGAAAAATGAAAAGGAGATGCTTGGTTTGGTAGAGAGAAGTGAAGAGAAGGGAGGAGGTCGGTCATAAGCAAACTTAAGAGCTACAGATACAAAAAAAGGTCGGATGGCGCAGTGGTTAAAGCACACTGCTGCGAAACAAATGAAGAACTTTTCTCATGCCCCTCTGAGGACACTGGTTCGAAACACGAACTGGGACGCGATGAGTTTTTGCTATTTTTTTTTTCGTTCACCATGCCTTTTTTTTTTTGCCTGGATGGGAAAAGACGACAGTGCATATATTAGCGTTTGTTTCTTTCTGGAAAGAACTAGCTAGGATAAGGGAAGGCAGGATCAATCATCCAAGAGGGGTCTGGTTCTGCTTGGATTCAGCCGTGACTGACTCCACTTGGTGTTTCCTAGGAAGTAGAACACATTACGAAGTAGAGGTGGCATTGGCCATTTGCAGCAAAAAAAATCAGGATTTGTCAATATGACTTTCCAGAACCTTTCACATGGTTTTATCAGGAGCTAACTGCCAAAGCAGGATAATCTTCGTCAATCAGGAGAGCGTGGAGCCAGTTGTAAGACACATTTGTATTTGCACTAGGTCTAGCAATTGAAGTCCCATCTAACAAAGCCCAACGCCATACGTCGTTCCCCATTCTCCGAACCTTTCGAACATAAACCGTTAAAGGCTCAGTTCACAACAGCCCCTTCCTGGCCAACTCGACTTTTCTCGCCGCCTCACCAGCCTTCCAGCCGCCTTTCGAGATACAGATAGCGGATCCCTCGCCCAGTTCGAATTTATCTTCGACATCCGGAAATGCGCAGGGGCAGTGATGCGGGAAATGGACGCAGGAAAGAGTGCCCGGGCAGATGTAATTGGAACAACGAACTGGTTGTTCTCACAAGTCAGCCATATCATGGATGTAATTTCTCGACTATATTGAAAATGCTTGAACTGGGGTTGAAATTACTGTTCTGGTAGCTCTGCTGATACCATGAGGAATCGCTTGGAGCGTCTTGCGGAACTTGTTGCTGATGACCACCTTGGTGGAACATTTGCTCGAAGAATTGGAACTGAGCTTGCGCGAGTAGAGAGTAAAGTAAAACACTCAAATAAACCGAAAATATGGTACGCATTTCGGAAGAAGGGCGTGGTTGTCGCTGGTTTTCATAGGAAAAGGACAACAATTCAAACTATGCATCGGGAGGAAACCTTCGACACATAAGCGTATTTCACGTCACTAACAAAGAATTCTTGAGTCCGACAACGAAGATATTCTCCTGCTTGATTATCACCACCAACAATGCTGCTCCCACGATTGGGGGCTCCTTCACGGGCATTATTATCGGCATTCCAGAGGCCGGCTGTATCAGTGGAAAGCGGTCATGAGCTATTCAAACTCCTCTACCCCGCGACAAAATCTCCCATTCTCTCCTTCATCCGGCATGCCACTCATAAGGCCCAAGGATCCGTTAATGGAGGAAAAGATGGAGCTGGGAAACGATTGGGTGCGAAGAAGACGGGAGGTTAGTCTGAAATTGTGTTTTGCTCTGCAAGCTGCGCTTAACGAAGAGCTTTACTGATTGGCAATCCTGTTGCGCAGAACAATATGTCATTCCTGGCAACATCATTTTCCGCCAACGCGGTTCTCTCTGGTTTCCCGGCGAGAACTGTGGTATGGGTCGTGACCACACCATCTATGCCAAGCAAGCCGGCTATGTGAAATACTACCTCGACCCTGAGAAGCACCCCAAACGGAAATACATCGGAGTAGTCTTTGAACGGGATCAGAAGCTCCCTCTCCCCCGAAACTCAGCTCGGCGTCGGCGTCTCGGTCTTGTCCCAACTACAATTTCAGAAGAGGAGCTGCGAGTAGAGCTGGAGGACAGCTTGGTGGTGAGCGGTCGGGAGGTTTCGAAGACGAAGCAAGAACCACTAGAGATGAGGCCAGGGTATATGTACCGTGAATCGAACTGGCAGATAGGACGGACAGCAGAAAAGGCGGGGGTGAAGGTGAATCCGTTTAAGCCGAGAGATCGCTGGGCGGCATGGCGGAAGGCAACCCTGAGGAAGGCGAAGAATGCGGAGAAAAGAGGGATGAGACGGCGAAGTAGTAAACGGTGAGATGTTCGACCTAGGATATTTGGTCGTTAGTGCCTAGCTGTATCATAATTGGTTGTACTATCAATCTTGGATCCCGACAAAACATGGGAAAGCTTTTGACATCTCATCCCGGCAATATTTACGGAGCATCTGATGAGACATTCTACTGCATATGATTTGTGGGTTTCTAGATAATATAGTTGCTCAGATTACCATCACAACTGGGAGCAGATATGATCCCGGAACAGGGAGCTTACAATGCCAGCTCTTGAACTCAGTCTTGAATATGTTTAGTAGCGCTCTTACCCTTAACACTGCAAAAGAACTATTGATCAGAAGGGTAGCGGGCAGAGAACATCACTGGCTTCCGTTGCTCTTCTCTAGCCTTGTATCCCAGCAACCACTGAGGTGAAAGATGGTGGGTTATTAGATGGCTAGAGGATGGAAGTGTTGACAACGTTGGGAGTTGTGAGATTCTTCCCGAGCCAGCTATTAATACGCGGGCAGAAATATAGTCTTAACAGAGTATTCTAAATGTGCAAAGAGTCCTATCCCGCTATCAGTCCTAGAGGTTGCAATATCCTTTCCCTCACTACCTTCGCAGCCACATCTCCACCCTTCGAAAGTGCAACAGCACCCACAATAGCGTAAAGAGTTTCGACAGTAATAGATTCAATACCAGACCCCACAAGGTTGTCGACCTATTCGATGGACCTAGTTAGCGCGGGATTGATACAAATGGGGTATATTTGACGAAAGGAGATCGAAGGATGGATACCTACCTTCTTCGGTTTCCATCTAATGACTTTTGCAAGTCCAGCTTTGTTTGCCAATTGCGCAAGGCGGCCTTTATCCAGGACTTGATCGATATTGAGAACGGAAAGGTTTTCCAAGCCTTCAAGGGCTGGGTGTGTGAATGGAGTGTGTTCTACGGTATCATTTGAGGTCGCCGCGATGGTTTCTTGGATGCCACTGGAAGGGGAGTTTATGATAGCGAAGGTTGTGTGAAGATGAACGATTTGTTTGCCTGATAATAGAGACGGTAAGCTTTAAAACATGAGGGGAAATTCGAGTATATAGAGCGTAGAAGAACATACCCAAGAACGCCATTCGATCATTGAATCCTCTTCTGCCATGATCAAAGCTCTTGTGGGTTATAGCAAGCCACCTTACTTTAATGCTGAGCCACATGTGTGCTCCTGGTCCCAATAGTTGATCATACATTTGGTTGAGGGCTTGAGGTTTGGTGTTGACTGTGAATGGTGAGTTCTTCCGGTGTTTTACTGGTGCGATCATGGCTGGAGGAGTTCGAGACCACTGCTCTTCAGTTGAGGCGAACGTCGATAACTGGTGGGATATAAATGTAATTGGCGCATTGAATAGTTGTGTTCGTCGCCGCACGGGACGAGTGATAGTTGAGAAAGAACGGATTGACACGTTTGAAGCCATGTTCGATTGAGTGTTGATGTTCTCCGTTCCGAGAACATCGAGAGTTTCTTCAAGAGGCGCTAGACCTAAAGCAGAACAGGGATATTCCACGTCCCGCCTGTCTACGCTTGTGCGGACTTCTAGCTAGTATTGTTTTGATTTCTTTTGGCATACTTAAATACTCTGCGGCGCCATAAGCTGGCGAGTCACTTGCCCCCAATTGAAGAGCCTTGATACGAAGGCTTAGACTGCTCTGGACTCCATGCTTCGACAGCAAAGCTCGACGACGCAATGCGATGAGATCGGCGCTGGTAAGTGAGCGTTATGGTAACCAGACTTCATGTATGTCGGCTCACGCTATTTTAGACCTGAAAACAAAACTGGCTGTAGCCCTGCCTGAGGGTGTTCGATTCTCCATCTACCATGTTTCGACCCCTCCAACGAGATGTTCAGCAATATATGCTTCGGCACCAGGGCGGAAGCCCGAAAAGACATACTGTGAGAGCCAGTTCTTGACTGTGGCAATCGTGCCTGACCGTGACAGTGCTGCTCGGTCCACTTCGGAACTTGGGGGGGGAAACGAATCTGGTCTCCTAGTTTTTGCTATTGAAATCTTCATCTATACTACCGTGAACCTCACTACTTTGTTTGTCTCCAAGGCAGACTCAACAGGCTATCTTCGGCTGCTAGAGATTACTCCTAGATCTCCTTCACCATTGAAGATAATCTCAACCACATTTCTATCTCATCTGGTAGATACACGACAGCGCCCAGGTATAAAACTCGTAATCTCCCTATTTGCTAGGGCACAGGATCAATACTTATTCCCGGGGAGTGTCGAGAATGGCGTTAAACATGTACTGGATGACACGGGTTTGATAAAGTGGTGGTGTATGGTTTTGGATCTGGTACTTAGAGCACCGTTGGCTAGACTAGAGGGCAAACATCCAAGTGGTAATGAAGAGACACACACTGGTGTTGGGTTGGCAAGGGGTTATTTGGTCGTACCCGGATTCGACAAATACGAGACTACGCATCTCCTCCCATCGTCTATCAAGACAGATCCCTCGAATCGCAAGCGTTGGGTTGATGGTCATCCGCTGCTGCAGATATCAAGAACTTCAGATGTACCTCTAAGGTGCTTGATACCTCATTTTCCAGATGACCCGAAGGCTCGATTTATGGACGAATTAGATGATGAGATGTCCGAGCCTTTCGATGTCCAGATTAGGGGTATTGACCCCAGTCATAAAGACCCGGGAGAGTGGAGGAGCGTACGATCACTTGATCAGTTCTGGGAACTGATGGCATTTAGGCAAGAATGCTCTGCTGGTAGGAGCGTAGGGTTCATATGGGTTGTATTCGAGCCTGTTCAGTCGTCTGTAGCAGGAAGCGGTCACCTCCGGCAGACTACGAACATCGATAAGGGTGTTGTTGATGGAACAATTCTTCGATTATCGCAACCCCAGAGCCTGCCATATCCGTTGCAAAAACCCGAACCGCCGGTCGTCGGAAGTCACGTACCCTTACCATCGAATTCGCCTTGTAGCTTATCTTCACGGAGGAGACGTTCCGGCAGCCAACTTTCGTTATTCCCATCAAAAGCCTCAAAAGTGGAGCGGAAGACTGGAAAGCTGACTGGCCTTATTTACACTCGTCAGCCGCGGGTCAAGATGTCACCTTCAAGGCTATCGACTTCTTCTCAACCCTCCCAGACTCCGTTTTACGCATGGCCGATTGATAGTAGGGGACAGATTGTCCTAGATGAGAAGGATTACAAACGCGTCAATGACCTGCTTCTGCGGCTAGATTTCTCCAACGAAACGCTTGCGAGAGGAAGTACAAGGAGATATGTTGATGAAGTAGGTGTGATTGCTGGCCTGAAAGGGGGGCAGAAGGATTGGGGTGATGTCGTTGTAGGGCGAAATGCTATAGAGAGGACCCCGAGGGAAAGCGGAGGAGGAGCGAATAGTGTAAATGTACTAAATGGTGGGTTGGCGAGGAAAAATTTTGCAGCGAGTGTAGAGACAGAATCTCAGGAAGCAATTCCGGCTCCTGCAAGCTCAGACGGGGTACCAAATGTGGAGGACAAATTGGTTAAGAAGCGGCTAAACTTCTCTGAAAGCGGAGTCTCAGCTGTTAATCTTTTAGGAAGTGGCCTGGTAAGGAAGAAACCGAAGGGTTAGGAACTGCATTGTTCATCACAGAAGGTTTCAGATGTCCAATACAGAGGGAAAAATCCACTTCACGGAATATGACATGCTGATGGACACATCTCGTGGCATATTTTATCCTTTCCTCTTTCCTTTCTTGTCCGCCAAGACGATTTCGAAATGTATGTTGCTGTTAAGGCAGACATGGTTTTGCGCTACGTTGTGTTGAAGTGCTTGAAAACATGTCAACAAACTTTCATTTTTCGTTTGTGCCATTTTCAGTAAGAGTCGATTGCCGGATTCAGCAACATCAAAACAAACCCAAAGGCTGGTGAGCCTACTACATAAACAGCACCCGCCCAGTTTCCCTGCTGCTCTCATCCTTTCTTCCACATTCGTCGGACTTTCCAATCGGTCATTGCACATCGCATTCTCACATCGAAGCATTGAAGCACACAATATCGCTCTTGCGCTTTGATAACACCAATTTCACAATGGAGGCTTTGCGCCTGCAATCACCTTCCTCAGATGGACACCGCTCCGTCGGAGAATTAACTGCGAAATCGTCGCCAACAGGCTTCAACGCGGACTTCTATAGTTCTTTTACTTACTTCGGCAATGAGCTTAAGCAACCTCCGCTCCAGGGTGACGCGAAAAGAAGCTTGTCTACAAGACAACGCTCTCAAGCATTGTCGATCCACAGCGACGACGGGCCGGAAGATTTTACAGCTGATCTGGAGACATATATTAACGGCCCTGCCCTAAGCGTAACAGAGCACAAGCCTGAGGCTGAAGAAAGCCGTGGCTTCGACGGACCTCCAGACTTCACAACAAACCTCCGAGATTGGGTGAGCGGCATCAACAGCCATGTTTCTATGAAGGGATTGGAAGATGAACGGTCTGTAACTCCGGAGCCAGAAGATGGAGACTCACCGAAAGCAGACGACTACTCTCCAGGACCATCAGTCGAAGATGACCTTTCTGGATACGGCTTCGACTCTCCGAGTTTCAACCCTGAAAATGTCGCACATTCCACACCCACCGACAGGTATCGCAAAGTATCTGTCGATGAAGCCATACTTCCTTCGCACTCAACAGACTCTCTAAGTTTCAACCCTGAGAATGTCGCACATTCTACACCAACCGACAGGTACCGCAAAGCATCTGTTAATGAAGCCACACAACATTCAGACCCATTTGAAGACCTTCCAGGAAATACATCATCCTCGGCAGCTCGTATAAGTCCTTTTATAGTGACTATTTACAAAAATGAGCGTGAGAGAATGTTGTCCCAGGTCGTGGCGCTGACTGCGCAAGCAAACAACTGGAGGCAAAAGGCTGAACAAGGCGAAAATGCGTTCGCTGAGATGGATGCGTTGAAAACGGAAATCCAGCATTGGAAACAGAAAGGCGAAAAGGCGAATGCTCGAATGAGCTCTATGTCAGAAGAAGCATCGACGTTCAAGTGGCTATTGGCGGAACGCGAGAAGGTGACCGATGAGATTACCTCCAGGAATTTTGCAATTGAGGCCATGATGAAACACAACGAGGAAGTGAACGATAAAATGGCTGCTGAGGTCGCCATGTTGAAGTCGCAAATCGAAAATGTCACGAAGCTCCGGGCTGAGGAAAGCGTCAAAACGACGGCCGAAATCAGCAAACTCAATGCCGAACTCGATGATCGGAAGAGTAAGGCTGAGGATAGACTGAACATCACCTTTTTCGATGCAGAGCTTAACGCTGTGAAGAAAGACATGACCGAGGACGCTGAAAGCTCAAGAGCTCAAGTCATATCTTTAAAGGCAGAGATTTGCGAGTTGAAAGCAAAGTCAGAAAAAGAGAGGGAAATTGCTCAGGCGGCAGGCGATATGCTGAGACGCAAAGAGGAGGAGACTGAGAAGATGGCTACTGAGGTCGCCATGGTGAAGTCACAGATCAAAAATGTCACGAAACTCCGGGCTGAGGAAATTGTCAAAGCGGCGGCTGAAATCAGCAAACTCAACGCTGAACTCGATGATTGGAAGTGTAAGGCTGAAGATAGAGTGGACATCACATTTTTCGAGGCAGAGCTTAACGCTGTGAAGAAAGAGATGGCCGAGGACGCTGAAGGCTCAAGAGCTCAAGTCATATCTTTGAAGGCAGAGATTTGCGAGTTGAAAGCAAAGTCAGAAAAAAAGAGGGAAATTGCTCAGGCAGCAGTCGATATGCTGATCAAGCAGAATGTCCAGAAAACGAAGAAGGCCACGGAATTGCAGGAGAAACTCAACAAAGGGGAGAGATTCAACGCAGATCGCGTGAACGGCATGTCGAATAAGATAACCTCACTCAAGGAAGACATAATCTCCTACCAGGGGGAAGTGTGGGACTTGAGAACCACCCATGAGAAAGAAATGGGCGACGCCGTAGAGGAGATTGCCTCGTTGAAGACGGAGGTGGAATCATTGAGGTCGCAAAGAACGCAAGCACGAATTGCCAGCAGAAAGATCTCTTCCTTACAAACAGAACTCGACTTGCTGAAAGCGCAGAACATTCCACAGACTGATACTGCCTATGCAAAGAAGTTGAGAGAAATGGAGAAAGAGAAGGAATCAACGAAGGGAAACATCGCTGTCCTAAATGCTAAAATCAATTCGTTACTGAGAGAAAACGCAGAAGACTCCAATAGATCGAATGCTCGCCTTAGGGACCTGACTATGGATCGGGACTACTGGATGGCTAAAGCTCAAGATGCAGAGAAGGTAGTAGCCCTGGAAACCGCACGGAAGGCGGAATTGCAGAAATTGGTAAAACGAGGCACGATACCGCATCAAAACTTATTGGCACAAATTGAGTCGTTGAAAAAGGACGTAGCCTCTTGGAGATGCAAAGTAGAGGAGAGCGAGAAAAAATATACCGAGGAGACATCACAGAGGGCAGAATCGGAGGCGTTGATAAAGCGAAACGAAGAGGTTTCAGAGTTCAAAGAAGCCATTACGAAGAAAAATAAGAAGCTCGCGGAAGTCGAGCAAAGACAAGCTAGCCTAGAGGGAGAACACGATACCCTCAAAAAAAGACTTCAGCAACGCGAGGAGGAAATTTCAGCGCTCAAGAATGCACTGGAGAAGATGGATATGAAGCTCGTGGAAGCTAAGCATGAATTGTCCAGCTGGGAGAACGATGATGAAGCGATCGCGACCCTCAGATCCGACCTTCAGAAACGCGATGAAAGGATTTTAGGTCTTATGGAAGCACTGACGAAAGCGGTTCAAAATATCGCAAAAGTCGAGCAGGAATTGGTCGACCTAGAGGGAGAACACGGCACCCTCAGAGCGAGCATCCGGCAACATCAGAAAGAAATTTCAGAGTCCAAGGAAGCATTCATGAAGAAAAACAAGAAGCTCGCGAAAGTCGAGCAAAGACAGGCCGACCTTGAGGGAGAACACGACACCCTCATACAAAACCTTCAACAACGCGAGGAGGAGATTTCAGAGCTCAAGGAAGCACTGGTCAATAGGGATATAAAGCTCGTGGAAACCAAGCAGGAACTGGCTAGCCAAGAGAGTGATAATGAGGCGATCGCAATCCTCAGATCTGACCTTCAGAAACGCGATGAAAGGATTTCAGGTCTCATGGAAGCACTTGGGAAAGCGGTTCAAAATTCCGCAGAAGCCCAGCAGGAATTGGCTGGCCTAGAGGGAGAACACGGCACCCTCAGAACGAGCATCCTACAACATGAGAAAGAGATCTCAGAGTCCAAGGAAGCATTCGTGAAGAAAAACAAGAAGCTCACGGAAGCCGAACAAAGACAGGCTGACCTAGAGGGAGAACGCGACGCCCTCAGAGCAATCCTTCAGCAACGCGAGGAGGAGATTTCAGCGCTCAAGGAAGCGCTGGCAAAGAGGGATATGGAACTCGTAGAAGCCGAGCAGGAACTGATCAGCCAAGAAGGAGAACGCTATATCCTCAGAGGGAGCCTTGAAAAACGTGAGGAAGATATTTCAGGGCTCAAGGAAACATTGTCTGAGAGGGCCGAAAAGCTCACAAAGGTCGAGCAGGAACTGGTCAGCCAAGAGAGCTTCTCTCGGAAGGAAACTGCTACCCTCAGAGCAAATCTTCAAAAACGTGAGGATAAGATTTTAAAGCTCATGGTAGCACTGACAAAGAGGATTAAAATTCTTACGGAAGTCGAACAGGAATTGGCAGACCTAGAGGGCGAACATGATACCCTCAGAGCAAACCTTCAGCAACGTGAGGCAGAGAATTTAGAGCTCAATGAAGTACTGGTGAAGAGAGATACGGAGCTCACGGAAGCCAAGCGGGAACTGGTCAGCCAGGAGGGAGAACACATCATCCTCAGAGCGAACCTGCAGCAACGCGAGGAGGATATTTCAGCGCTCAAGGAAGCGCTGGTAAAGAGGGATACGGAGCTCGTAGAGGCTGAGCAGGAACTGATCAGACAAAAAGGAGAACGCTATACCCTCAGAGGGAGCCTTGAAAAACGCGAGGAAGATATTTCAGGGCTCAAGAAAACACTGTCTGAGAGGACCGAGAAGCTCACAGAAGTCGAGCAGGAACTGGTAAGCCAAGAGAACCGCCATCAGAAGGAAATTGCTACCCTCAGAGCGAACCTTCAAAAACATGAGGAAAAGATTCCAAGGCTCATGGAAGCACTGGCAAGGAGGATTAAAAATCTTACGGAAGTCGAACAGGAATTGGCAGATCTAGAGGGAGAACATGATACCCTCAGAGCAAACCTTCAGCAACGTGAGGGAGAGGTTTTAGAGCTCAAGGGAGTATTGGTGAAGAGAGATACGGAGCTCATGGAAGCCAAGCGGGAACTAGTCAGCCAGGAGGGAGAACACAACATCCTCAGAGCAAACCTGCAGCAACGCGAGGAGGATATTTCAGCGCTTAAGGAAGCGCTGGTAAAGAGGGATACGGAGCTCGTAGAAGCTGAGCAGGAACTGATCAGCCAAGAAGGAGAACGCTATACCCTCAGAGGGAGCCTTGAAAAACGCGAGGAAGATATTTCAGGGCTCAAGAAAACACTGTCTGAGAGGGCCGAAAAGCTCACAGAAATCGAGCAGGAACTGGTAAGCCAAGAGAACCGCTATCAGAAGGAAATTGCTACTCTCAGAGCGAACCTTCAAAAACGTGAGGAAAAGATTCCAAGGCTAATGGAAGCATTGGCAAAGAGGATTAAAAATCTTACGGAAGTCGAACAGGAATTGGCAGACCTAGAGGGAGAACATGATACCCTCAGAGCAAACCTTCAGCAGCGTGAGGGAGAGATTTTAGAGCTCAAGGGAGTATTGGTGAAGAGAGATACGGAGCTCATGGAAGCCAAGCGGGAACTGGTCAGCCAGGAGGGAGAACACAACATCCTCAGAGCAAATCTGCAGCAACGCGAGGAGGGGATTATAGGGCTCAGGGAAGCACTAGGAAAGAGGATTGAAAATCTTACAGAAGTCGAGCAGGAATTGGCCGACCTAGAGGAGGAACACGGTACTCTTAGGGCGAGCCTACAGCGGCGCAAAGAAGAGATTTCAGAGCTTAAGGAGACGCTGCTAGAGAGGGACGCGAAGCTCACGAGAACCGAGCAGGAGCTGGTCAGCCAAGAGGGAGAACGCGGCACCCTCAGAGCAAGCATACGGCAATATGGGAAAGAGATTTCAGAGTTTAAAGAAGCTTTGACGAAGAAAAATAAGAAGCTCGCGGAAGTTGAGCAAAGGCATGCCAGCCTAGAGGGAGAACACAACACCCTCAAACAAAACCTTCAACAACGCGAGGAGGAGATTTCAGCGCTCAAGGAGGCACTGGTAAGGAGGGATATGGAGCTCGTGGAAGCCAAGCAGGAACTGGCTAGCCAAGAGAGCGATAATGAGGCGATCGCGACCCTCAGATCCGACCTTCAGAAACGCGATGAAAGGATTTCAGGTCTCAGGAAAGCACTGGAGAAGACTATTCAAAAATTTGCGGAGGCCCAGCAGGAATTGGCCGGCCTAGAGGGAGAACACGGCACCCTCAGAACGAGCATACTGCATTATGAAGAAGAGATTTCAGATCTCAAGAAAGCATTGGCAAAAAGAGATGCCGAGCTTATGGAAGCCAAACAGGAACTGGCTAGCCAAGAGAGCGATAATGAGGTGACCGCGATCCTCAGATCCGACCTCCAGAAACGCGATGAAAGGATTTCAGGTCTCAGGGAATCACTAGAGAAGGCGATTCAAAAATTTGCGGAATCCCAGCAGGAATTGATCGACCTAGAGGGAGAACACGACACCCTCAGCCAGCAACATGAAGAAGAAGTTTCAAGACTCAGGGAAGCACTGAAGAAGAGAGATGCCGAGCTTATGGAAGCCAAACAGGAACTGGCTAGCCAAGAGAGCGATAATGAGGTGACCGCGATCCTCAGATCCGACCTCCAGAAACGCGATGAAAGGATTTCAGGTCTCAGGGAATCACTAGAGAAGGCGATTCAAAAATTTGCGGAATCCCAGCAGGAATTGATCGACCTAGAGGAAGAACACGACACCCTCAGAGAGAGCATCCAGCAACATGAAGAAGAAATTTCAAGACTCAGGGAAGCACTGAAGAAGAGAGATGAAGACCAGGAGAAGGTGGTGGAGCAACGAGTAAAGACGTTACAGCAAAAGGTCTCGGCATTAACTCAAGAATATACTGATGCGCGCGATGAGGTCTGTTACCTTCACGACAGAAGGCAAAAGTACAAAAAGCTCAGCCAGGAGAGAATGGACGAAGCAATAGCCGCTATTGAGAAGGTATCGAGGATGTACTACGATAGCCACCAGCGAGAAAAGGGGCATTCGCAAGCGATGAAGACGCGTGAAAAGTTCTGGAAGGATCAGGTGGAGTCACTGTTGCTCGAAAGGCGGAAGATGGTCAAAGTGCTGTTTCATCAGTGGGGCAGGGAAGAATTGGGGCCCAGTGAGCCGCAGGCTTACAGGTATCGGTACGTTAAGAGGGGCTGAGTGGTTGCTTCTAATGCTTTTGTATTGCTTTTATCAGGTTTTCGACTTCTTTGCTCAGACACGATGAGCCACAGGCCTTTTGGCATTGGTCCATTATGGGGAACCGTGGCATGGAATCGAGTTCATGAGCCTAATGGTTTGGTATGGCTTCTATCGGCTTTTCGGTGTCTTTGTTTTTTGGGTATTTTTGTGGGCAGGTGCTCGATGGTCTTTATTCTTAGATATTCTTAGAGGCGGGTGAGCCGCTATGTTTTTTCTGGTCCGTGTACCATTTTCAGGCAACGCATCTGCGCGTTTAGACGGTTAGCGCTTGTTCCTGGTTTTGTATTTGCACCAAAAGATCCTGGAAATTGCAATTCAAATTGTTACATTAATAAAGTCAGACTTCCGCTTTGCACCAAAGTCTTTTGGCGGTTTAAAGCAGCATATGAAAGCTTTGCTGAAAGCGGAGTGGCGATTGCATTGCAAAGCAGCTGCCTGCGACTGCAAACTAAAAACAGCACTGGTTTGGCTCTACCACAGACATCTCACGGAGGTACCTGGTACCTCCGTATAGGATGGTAAGACGTGTACAGCGTCCTTTGCCTTACAGGGTTTCCGGTCTCGTGCCTGAAACACCATGCGGTGCAACCTGCCTACCAGGGTTTCGACTTCGGAGTGAGCTTGTCAGAGTGGATATCCATTATTCACGACCGTATCGATCTCGTCCCTTCAGTGATACAGAGGGTCGGGGCACGCCAGCTCGAACTGGCACCAATAGCATAATCTGAATTCTTCAACAGATAATTCTGCGTTTCCTGATCTAATGTCACATCTTTCTGCAACTCCCTGAAACTTGCTGCGATGCGGACCAGAATCATCTTATGTTATGCGGGAAACTTATGTGTTGTCCATTGTTTTGTGGGCGTATTAGCAAGGTTAATGTAGCATCCAGCCGTCCCGTCTTGACAGTGTCAGGGAAAGGAATAAGGCGTATCCCCACAACTCGGAGATCTTTGACCACAAGGGGAGCCACGTTTAAAAACTGAGGCTGTGGAAATACTGGCTGCCTGATTTATGGTCGTGGGGGGGCGAATACCTCAAAACACGTAGTTATATGCTGTACATGCTGTCCAAAGCGGAGGTTAGTTATCATGGAAGAAAAGAACCTCCGCTCGATTCAACGGGGAATATCTTTGTTATTTGTATCTAGAATGCCGGATTTTTTTTGGGAAGAGATCTCTCAGTTTCTTCTTACTGAGTCTGGATAGGTAATGGTATCTGGCATGGCGCCAGATCACGCTGGGTATCAAGTGTCTCGCTTCTTGAGTATCCTCCCCTCGAAAACACTACCACCATCTGCCTATACCCGTACAGCGGGTGACAACATCAATGTAATCAACAATGAAGCTGAGTTTGATCGTCCACGGCGTCCTCAGAACTCACCCACCGATCATGCAATCCGCAACCCCGGGAACTCACTCGTCCCACCGCAAGCGTTCGTTAATCCGCGAAACCTCCTCAAGGACACCCCACACCGCCCAGGATCCGAACCTTGTCTAAACTACCCAAGTTTTGAGATTCCCAGTCAGGAGAGACCGCAAACCAATCCTCCCCAGTGGTCGCAAAGCCAACTTAGCCCTCCTTTTCGAATATCTCAGGAGGGATTTCAGGAGTGGCAGGATGTCTCACAGGATACCGAGCCAGTCGAATCTAGACAAGACTCCAATCCTCAAAAGCAGCGCGGCAAGTGGACAGAAGAGCAGAGAATCAATGCAGACGCGGTTAGGGGCAAGACGTGTTTGAAATGCTCCGTGCTGAAGAGAAGGGTAAGTTCCTCCTCCACCCGTCTTTTGTGTCATTGCCCTAGCTAACGATTGGTCACTAGTGTGACCTTGAGACGCCATGCGGTCCTTGCCGAAACCCAGCGAAAAAATGGATCCTCCCTTGCACGCGAGCAATTGAGGGATTCTTGCAGTTTTGTAATGACAGCCCACCTGATTTTTGGTGCCGATTAGCTCATTGTTTTCTAGTGAACCCTCACCACTTTGATACGCTCCACCATCTTTCTGACGAGACCTTCACATTCTGGGAAGACGAGCAGACCACACTGGCGTTGTGTATAGCGAAGAGCACATCGTACCCTCAACTGGATATCAAAGTTAGCGTTTTCTACACGAATTTCCTCACGCCGTCGTACAGAAGGTTCGATTTGGAAACCAAACGTTGGCAGGCTGCGGAAAGCGGGGGCAACTATGCATGTAGTAAGGAACAGTCCTTACAGTGGGCTGGGCGTGGCAAGGGCGATGAACCAGATACCGGAAACATCCTGTCAGGCTGGGCGCTTCGGAGCGTGTTTGAAGAGATCCGCCGTCAGAAACCTTCATGGGACTCTCTCTTCCTAATGGCATCCGAGTATCTTATGAAGGGGCTACCTGATGTCAGTATATCCCAAGTCAGTCTGTTCTTTTGCTAATGCGTCCTAGGCTGGACTCGTAGAAACAGCACTTACCATTTACTCACTGGCTGCAGTACATGGTAAAGTATACTACTGTCATCGTGAGAGTGGCTTTCAGGCAGCCTCTGCTGCGTTGATGCACCAATTGTCCCAGTACATCGAGTCAAAGATTACGGTGATACATACCAATTTTTCTTCCGAGCTGTTTAACAGCGTCAGGAGACACAGAAAGACCAAGGATGTCCCGCTAGCCATATTTCTTTCCTCGGTGCTTTATATGAGTTCCTTGGAGCTCTTAGCGGGGAGCCTAGGAGAAGATGTGGTATGTGTAGAAGTATCCTAGCTGTGATACTCAGTCTAACGCCGCCAGAATTTTGAGGTCGTTAACAAGGAGGCTACCGATGTTGTCAACCATTTCAAGGCGGCATTCATGGAAGTCCATCCGACAAAAGTCGACTGGAATGACCAGCGCAACCGCGATCTCGTCGGCGGAACAGTTGCGGAAATGTTTATTGATGTCGTGCGCCGGATTTGCCAGCCTAGTATGGGTACGTTAGACCTCTCATTCTCTTTGAGGTATATCAACTTACGCCATATTGTAGTCCTTGACTTATACAACACGAAAAACGCTCCCCATGATCACAGAAGACCGGAGACAATGCCTTTTGCATTTCAGAAGCTGATTTTGCTCGATTATGTGTCAGGGGAAGATCAGTTTTAGGGAATCGGAGCTGAATCTTTCTTTCTTTCCGTTTCTCCTACTCTTCCAGCGAGGACTCTTGTCTCTCTATCACTCACACACACACACTCTCTCTCTCTCTTGATAAAATATATTAAGAGTAAAATGTGAGTTTCCTGCGGATGGTCTATCGGAAATGGAAATGGAATAGTAATCTTGCTGTCTTATTAAGTATTAAAACCGGTTCACTCTCCTGGTGCGATGGATAATAAATTTAGACTCTATGACGAGCACAGACCCAGACGAATGCCTATCATTACCAAGAGCTAGAATGCATGCAAACTGCGCGGTTACGTGGCATGGGCGAGATCCATCAACAATCACTGCAACCACGAATCTACCTCTAGCACCCCTGAGCGGCAGAAAGCGTAGCGAAAGTCGCCATACAACAAAAATGCTTATAGCACACACACATGAACCCATTGGAGAGTGGACCCAGACCACCTCCGTCAAGGAATAAACCAAAGATAATTCATGTGTGGGAAGAATCTATTTCATATATTATCCAGGATCTCTTTTTTGTGTGTGAGTGTGTGTGTGGGAGTTGGGGGGAGGGGGGGGGGTTGGGGGTTTGTTAGGTAGCCGTTGCGGGAATGATGACATCATCTATCTAGGTATGTTTAGTTTTATAAAAAAAAATATAAAATATATATATAAAGCAAAGAATAAATAAAATAAAATAAAATATTTTGAGGTGGAAGGAAAGAATTTTGTTGGGTTGGGAGAAAGGAAAAGTTGGTTTTTTTGAGGAGAAGAAGGAGGAGGAGGAGGGGGAAAACATATCGACACTTGAAGCTCTAGATTCTTTCTCTCTGTTTCGGGCAGGGTGTATAAACATGCGAATAGAAATATACGTTTGTTATATCGCATAGTGAACATGTAATGATGCGGTGGTAGTTATGTGTATGCTAGGACTACATGCAAACTATGTATATGTGAAGCCGCCAAAGAAAGCTCATACAAGTCCTGGATCTGCAGCCACATCAGGAATCAGCGAATCCCCCACCCTGGTGGTCCTCTCGCGGCAGCGGAGATGAATCCGCCATCAAGGCCTCGGACTTCAAGCGCGCTTGTCTAGTGGCTTTTTTTATTTGCTTTTTTGACTTTGGTGTGCTTGTCGAGGACTCGGCGTCCTCTTTGCCGGTTGTTGTTTTGAGTTTGACGGGCCATCTGCTTGATGCGCGTGCTTCGTCTTCGGGGGACCACTCTTGGGGCAGGAGGGCGAAGACGAGGTAGGATGTGTGGGTCTTCAGTTCTGGCTCTGGGCGGTGGACGAGGCGGCCATCTTTGAAGGGCTTGCAGTTTTTTTTGGAGTTTGGTGATGGTGGGAGGTATGATAGAGGGTGGGCGTTGTCGCTCTCTTCCGTTCTAATGGGGTCGGTGTCTTCGTCGTCGAGTTTGTTTTTGTTGAGCGTCTGTTTCAACATCGTGCTCCGGGAGACCCTGAATCTTCCTTCTACTTCTTTTAGTCGTTCAATCGCTTCGTCGACTGTTGCGGGAGATATGTTTACGCCGCGTACACCCTCCTCATAGAGCCCGACGCGCTCCCGGCGTACTTCGATACGCTTGTGAGCAATCTCGACCATCTCGATTTCAACCCACCCTAGTTGTCTTAACGTCGATACTGTTCTTTGTACTTGCTCTATACACGGTGAAAATGTGCATATTCTGATAGAGCTATTCGGATTCAAAGGCGAGATGAAAGAGGCAGTACGTGGGTTTTCTGCTTCGAGATTGTTCTCATCAGGTGTCCCTTCTGGATTTCTAGGAGTGGGGACTGGGGTCTGTGACTTGGATGATGCAATGGCTGCATTAAGAACAGTGGTAGGCATAGCTTTCCGCGTAAGATGGCGGAGTGCGAGCCTGCAGATGAGCAGTGTTAGCGATTTCCACGATCATTTTTCTCCTTTTCGAGAACCCACCACGGCGCGGGAAGGTCTAAGAATATAGCATCGGCTTGTGGAGATAGAGCTAAAGTATCCCATTCTCGTTCTAAATCCTTGATCTCTGGCTCTGGGCAAGTATGATCCAACAAGAATCCGTCCTCGCAGACATCCCGATGCACAATTTCGACCACACCTTCTAGGCCGTGTTTACGTATCTCATCCTTTAGCCGTCCCACCCGCTGTTCATGGAATTCATAACCCCAGACTTTGCCGACCTTTCTTCTCTTCATTGAGCATAATCGATTTGCTTCGCAGCTGTCTTCAGGATACCCGTTAAATACAGCACGGGCAGACGCATGGGAAAAAGATCCACTTCCTGCTCCAGCTTCAATAATAGCACTCCCAGGCCGCACGCGAAGGCGGTGTAGTATGTAGCTATAGTCTGGTGTGTAAACCACCTGGGTCCGATGTGGGAGTGAAGCGGTCCATGATTCCGGTGTTGGGGGGAGCAAGTGGATAAAGCCTGTCGAGGCAGCAACTGGAGCTTTGGGAGTAGGAGTTCCACCGTCGCCTTCATCTGCATCAATAATTCCTTCTGCGAGCCCATTGTCCCTCTTGCGTTTCTTGTTTTGATTTGTACCTCTTCGTCCTCTTGACCCAGTGTCCACATTGGATGCGCGCACCTGGCTTCCCCATGGCAGACCGATCAAGGTGCTGTGAGGAAAAGACCCAAAGCGAGTATTAGTGACGCGCCCCTCATCGTAGCCCTCGCATTGTTCGTCTAATTCTGAGAGCACTGTAGGCATGAGAAGATCCCGCTTGAGGTGAAGAATGGCCAAGGAACCCGTTTTGGATACAGGACCTGGATCCAAGAACGGAGAGCTTCTTTGGCCTGTTGCTGCCATGCTGTGCGGATATTCTAGAGCGAGTGGAGTTGCTCTCAGGGCCCCTTGAGAATCGGTTATGTAAGGGCATGGGAGAATCACACAGTTTGTGGGGTTGAGTTGAGCCTCCAAGAAGTCTTGGCAACGGCAACGGGCTGAAGGACTTTCGGGTCCAACGCCATTGGACGCGTTGCACTGTGAATCTCACCGCCCTCGATAACAGCACTCAGCATCCTCCATGTATGACTGTTCCTATTTCGGTATCTAGCTGCCGCATATACCCCTTCTTTATTCGACGTATATTTTGCGCAGCCATGTCGACAGCTGTACCGCGTCAACAACCGCACTGGCAGGCTCCTTCGGGAGTGGTGTCCCGGCTAATGGTCTACAATTCGTTGACGAGGACCAAGAACCACTTTGTGCCTCTAGACCCTCGAGGTAAGGAGGTGACATGGTACTGCTGTGGACCAACTGTCTACGATGCTGGTCATCTGGGACACGCGAGGAATTACATCACCACAGATATTCTGCGGCGTATCATGAGAGACTATTTCGGATTTGATGTCTTGTTCGTAATGAACATTACTGATGTGGATGATAAAGTGCGTACTTCTGTCTCAGCCAAGGAAGATTTCTTCACGTCGTGGTTCCCAATTGCTGACGATGTCCCCTCCAGATCATCGTAAGAGCACGACAAGAGCACTTTCTCGCGGAGTTCCAGAAGAATCATAGCAGTGTATCTGACCCCGAAGTTCTCAAGACTGCCCTCTCTGCATTTAACGCATATGCCTGCAAGAACCTGCCACGACTGAAGGAAGGGATAGAACCCGAATCTTACGAACAAGAGTCAGGGAAAGAATACGCGTCTATAATCGAAGGAAGCACAATCAGTGGTCAGGGCACACCAGGAGACAATGAAGCAAAGATCAAGATGCACATCAAAACGCTCTCATCTGCTTCAAGGGCTCTCATCGCCGCCAAGGAAAATCCCTCATCGATTACTAGTGATCAATTTTACGGACTAACGGGTGATATCTTGCAACAATATCTGGACTCTGTCTACAGCTCTTCGATAGATCCTGAGGAATATGGGATATTCACAAAGCTCACACAGCATTGGGAGCGATACTTCAATGAAGACCTGCGATCTTTGAACTGCCTTCCACCTGATATTGTTACGAGAGTTAGCGAGTATATCCCTGAAAACGTTGCGTTTGTGGAACGCATCATCAACAATGGTTTCGCATACGCAACAGATGACGGTTCAGTTTACTTCGATATCAAAGCTTTCGAAGCTGCAGGGAACAGCTATGCTCGCTTGGAGCCCTGGAATCGAAATGACAAGGAGTTGTTGGCGGATGGAGAAGGATCATTGACAAAAAAAACGGGCATCGAGAAGCGATCTGATGCGGATTTTGCTTTGTGGAAGTCTTCAAAACCTGGTGAGCCAAGTTGGCCCAGTCCCTGGGGGAGAGGGAGACCCGGTTGGCACATTGAATGCTCAGCTATGTGCTCTAAAGTCCTTGGAGGCCAAATAGATATACACTCTGGTGGTATCGATTTGGCATTTCCGCACCATGATAATGAACTAGCCCAGAGCGAAGCCTACTGGGCGGGCAGGACTTTAAATAATACGGTTAAGAACATGCATAATCACCAATGGGTGAATTATTTTCTGCACATGGGCCACCTCTCCATCTCAGGATCGAAAATGTCTAAGTCCTTAAAGAACTTTATCACCATCCAAAAGGCCTTGGAGAAACAGTGGACTGCCAGGAGCCTGCGTATAGTCTTTCTTTTGGGTGGATGGAAGGAGCGAGTAGAGGTTACCGACGATGTCACAAGCGCAGCAAGAGCATGGGAAGCCTCTGTTAACGTGTGTTTTACCTTGTCATTTAGGAGGCGTAGCACCATGCTAATATTCTCTGCATAGAAATTCTTCATCAATGTTGGTGCACTTATCGCTGAACAAGAAGGCGCCGGCACGCTAGTGCCGCAGCCATACCGAGAAGAGGAGCATCAGTTGTGGGAACAGTACGTATCCTTCTGGTTACTTCTTTTAATGCCGCTCAGCTGATGGTTGTACAGGTTAAGGGATGCCAAGGCAAAGCTGGATGATGGTCTCTGTGATTCGTTCAACACTCCTGCTGCAATGGCCGCAATCTCCGACGTGATATCGAAGACAAACATTTACATCTCCGCAAGCCAAAAGTCGCGGATAGGACTTGCGGCTGTCAAAGGTGTCGCTCGTTGGGTCACCCAAGTTCTCGGAATATTTGGCCTGGACTCATCTTCATCGGGTTCTGATGGCGGCGACAGAATTGGCTGGGTTTCGGCGGTGCCAGGAGGATCACGTCAAGAGGGGGCTAACTCACTGAGTACCCGAGATATAACCATTCGATACCTTCAGCCATTCTCCACGTTCCGCGACCGCATGCGTAAGCTTGCCGCGTTTCACAAGGATTCGTCAATCGCGCCGGAGATCCTCCAGATCTGCGACAGCACACGTGAAGACCTGAGGAATGTCGACATATATTTCGAAGACCAATTTCCAAGCCACCGTTCTTACGTCCGCTTTGCTCCCAAAGATGGCGCTAAGGTTTTCGCCGATTCCCAGGCTACAGCCCTTCGCTTCGTCCGTCCTTTCTCCATTTTCCGCGACAAGATGCGCCAACTTGCCATCAAAAACTCAAAAACTGACCCCATCACGAAAGATGTCCTCCAGGAATGCGACAGCGTCCGTGATAATGACCTAACGAACCTTGGCATCTACCTTGATGACCGCGACGTTGGCCAGCCTGCGCTGATCAAGTTCGTTCCCAAGGAACAACTCATCGCTGATCGCCAAGAGCGGATTGCCAAGGCTGCGGAGGTGGCGCTTAAAAAGGAAGAAGCGAGACTGGAGCGTGAGCGCGTGGAACACGAGAAGGCAGAGAAAGGACGGCTGAGCCATCTGGAGATGTTTCGGACAAGCGAATATAAGGAGTGGGATGAGGAGGGGTTGCCGATCACGGATGCGAGTGGAGAGGAGATTACGAAAAGCCGTGGAAAGAAGTTAAGAAAGGATTGGGAAAGGCAGAAGAAGTTGCATGAGGAATGGTTGAAGAGGGAGAATGGTGAGTAACGGGGGTAATCGAGGATCTTTTTCTTCCCCACGAGTTTCCACTTTCATTTGTCTCGTAACTCTGTCATCGCTTGAGGAAAGGAGCGAAGCAGAGAACAGACATCGCTCCTGGGGAAAAAGGGACTGGTAGTGTAGAGCTGTAAAGAATCAAGACAAGACGCACACCTGACGTTATGTCCAAACTGCCTTATGCGGAGTAGTCTGTCATTGGCGAACTTATAAACCCTGAAAATCTGAAAACCCCAACCAAAAATCCTACACACCAGAAGTCAGCAGCGCAGTTGGTTTGCGCCGCCACTGCCCAAGATGAAATTTGCAAAGTGAGTATCACCTTCCGCTTAGGAAGATTGGTATCGTTGACACAGCCCAGAGAACTGGACCAAGAACTGGTTCCGGAGTGGAGAGCAAAGTACTTCGACTACAAGGTAAAGTATGATCTTCTACGATGTGCTTGCAATCGGTTGCTCACCTTTCTATGCGTCTAGCAAGGGAAAAAGAAACTTAAGGCCGTTGCGCGCGCTCTACGAGACGTGACAGGATCCCCTAGGACATTCCCTTTCACCTCTGGTGCCCTTCCAGGGAACCCAAGACCTTCCATTCAACGTCCCGATGGTTCGTCGGAACCGCAGCGCAATGTTGCTTCGCATGGACAAGCGTCCCGAGCAGGCAAGGGCGCCATCAATAGTGGTAAGTTTGGACTTCAGAGGACTTCGCCGATGGTAATACCTGAGAGGCAACGTCTGACCCCCTCACCTAACCCAAATACGACAACGTATGGAAGCATCATCGCGACTCCACCTCTACCCCTGCCGCCTCTCCCGTCTAGGCTAGAGCTCCCTGACCCGGCGATGGATCCAACAGAGGGGACTTCTATATTTAGGATGCCAGTATTTGGAAGGAGGAGGGGTACAAGTACGCTAGGACGAAGTAACGCAGCCGCAAATGCAAGCCCGCCAACAATGGATCCGAGTCATAGCACTGCCTTTGAAGTCGGTGAAACACATGTGCCATCAAAACCAGGAACCACAAGTCCACCACAGCGTCGGAAACTTCACTCCCAACGGAGAACCATGTCCACTCCAGGGGGAACTGCATCTCCGTCTCACGCCTTTCTCAATCGCCTGTTTTCTGTTAGCGGATCGCCACTTGGCACTGTGTATGATAGCGACGTTCCACTTGAGAATTATCGCGACCTCGAAATGCGCCAGGCTCAGTTCTTCAGTTGGATGGATGGCGAACTAGAGAAAATCGAGTCGTTCTACAAGATGAAAGAGACTGAGGCTACTGAGAGATTGCGGGTCTTGAGAGCGCAACTTCATGAGATGAGAGATCGTCGAATGGAAGAAGTTATTGCGGCGCAGAGATCGAGAGAGAAACCACAAGAAGCAGATATAACTCCCGTCAACGGGGAAGCGAGTTCCAGCGATAGTGCAAACGGCCATCCGGAGACAGCTGTTCCTGAATGGTTAAGACCGATAGAGAGTGCGTTAGACAAAGCGAGAGGAAAGCCAGGCAGGCATCCTGGAAAAAATACGAAAGCCATGCAAGCATTGGGTTCCCCGCAAATACCAATCCCGACGAACCGGGCCGAGCACAACACGAGGATTGACTCCCGGCGTGACTTTACTCGACGGCAAACCCACGAAGTCGTCCCATACCGCCAAGCAAAGCGAAGGCTCAAGTTGGCCCTGCAGGAATATTACCGCGGTTTGGAGCTGCTAAAGTCATACGCTCTGCTCAACCGGACGGCATTTCGTAAGATGAATAAGAAGTACGACAAAACCGTGAAGGCTCGACCACCGGGAAGATACATGTCCGAAAAAGTCAACAAAGCTCACTTCGTGCAGGGTGACACACTTGACAATTATCTTGTTGCGGTTGAGGATCTGTACGCAAGATACTTTGAACGCGGGAATCACAAGATCGCAGTAGGGAAGCTGAGGAGTAAGAGTAGGAAATCCACGGATTGCTATGGCAGCGTCTACCGAAATGGACTTTTTCTCGGAGCCGGTATGGTGTTTGGGATACAAGGCTTAGTCGCAAGTGTAAGGCTGTTATCGGATCCAGACCCGGTGGTTAGGGTCAATACGAGTTATTTGCTTCAGGTAAATGCTACTTCCTGCTACTCAAATTGTCTACGAGATTCTTACCCATCGTTTAGATCTACGCAGCGCTGTTTCTCTCGGTATTACTTTTCTTGCTATTCGTTTTTAATTGCAAGATCTGGACAGAGCATAAGATCAACTATGTCTTCATATTCGAGTTTGATACGCGGCATCACCTGGACTGGCGCCAATTGGCTGAGGTAACTCGCTGCTCTATTCAGTGCTGAAGAGGTGTCTCTGCCTTTCCCAAGAGTCCATTGCTGACAATTCAACGCAGCTGCCTTCACTATTTATGTTCCTGGTAGGCTGCTTCGTATGGCTTAATTTCCTGGGATCGGGATCCGACAGAATGTATATCTACTACCCTGTTATTTTAATAGGGCTAGTGGTTGTTATTCTGTTCTTCCCAGCTCCCATCATATATAATCGAAGCCGACGTTGGTGGTTGTATTCCAATGTAAGTCTTCGAGCATACCATTATCAAGTGAACACTTTCTCATATCGGTATCTAGTGGCGTCTGATCTGGTCGGGGCTCTATCCTGTGGAATTTAGGGACTTCTTTCTCGGTGATCGTGAGTACAGATCCTCAGGAAGCCAGATAGATGCTGCGGCTGACGATATCTTTGTAGAATACTGCTCTCAGACATATACAATGGGCGTGAGTTGCCCATTCAGGCCACGTCCTCATTTTCGCTATTGATGTTGTTTGAATAGGGTCTTGTTATCTTTTTCTGTCTCTACGGTAGCTCCTGGAGTTTCCCGGCTCAATGCAATTCATCACACTCTCGCTTGTTAGGATTCTTCACGACGGTTCCTGGCATCTTGCGAGGCCTGCAGTGCCTTCGTCGTTACTACGACACGCGAAATGTGTTCCCGCATCTAGTCAATGGTGGAAAATATACGTTTACTATCTTATTCTATATGAGTTTGAGCCTCTATCGCATACAGAGATTGCCTCAGATGAAGGCGCTATTTATTCTATGTGCAGCCTTAAATGCCATATACTCATGTAAGTTTTAGTGATACTGGCTAAATACCAGTATTCTCCTTTGCCGTTCGATTCATAACTAACGTGAGAGATCAGCTATCTGGGATTTACTTATGGATTGGAGTAAGCATACATATATCCACCCCAACCCTACTCTAACGTGAGATTGCAGGTCTTGGAAATCCATACGCACGCTACCCGTTCCTTAGAGACGTCCTAGGGTTCAAGCAGGTACGGATCTATTATACAGCTATGATTCTGGACCCCATCTTGCGGTTTAACTGGGTATTTTACGTCATCTTCTCCAATGATATACAGCACTCGGCAGTGTTAAGCTTCGTGGTGGCGTTTTCCGAGGTTCTGAGACGGGGCATGTGGAGTCTCTTAAGGATGGAAGTATGTGCGCTCCGCTTTGTCCTAGGTTCCACTACGATGCATAGAAACTAGGAGAAGCTAACTAAGATTCAACATTTGTCTCTCTTCTAGAATGAGCATTGTACTAAGTATGCACAAAGTCTCACTTTATCCCCCGAAGTAAGATCCATATATAGATTACTAATATGCTCCACAGTGTTGGCCGCTTTCGTGCGTTTCGAGACATCCCTCTTCCGTACGATCTTCCGACAACTCCTACAAGCAGCACTGGCTCACTGCCTTCCACCGAGCTTCGAACACCTTCTCCAACGTTATCGATGAAAAATCCTCAACAACGATACTCCCACTCTTACACTCAAAAGTCGACAGCTTCTCAAGGCTTTCCATCACCGCTCACCAGCACAACCGCAACTGCCACTGCTACAATCGCCTTCCCAGACCTCGAACGCGCCGCCTCCCACACCGTCTCCCACAACTCTCAACCCAGTAACAGTACGGTCCGCCAGCGTCGTGGCCACTCTTTCCACGGTAGCATGGCACGTGTCGGCACTGCGATCTCTATCGCGCATGCGCAAGACTTTGAGAGGCGGAGGAAGGTTTCTGGAGCTGACGAGGTGGGGGAAGGCGGATCGAGTGAGGAGGAAGACGATGAAGAAGAGTTAGATTTAGACGAGGCGCATCAGAGGGCGCGGGGACTGTTGGAGAAAGGAAAGAAAAATGAGGGTCAATAAACGGGATGTGAAAGGAGCTTTGCCCTGAATGGAATTGCTACTATATTCATGCGGGGGTTATTATTGCGTACGCAGCAGGATGAGCCGAGCTGTTAGATAGGACGGGAAATAGTAAGCTTGATACGTACGCGGCACATGCATTAAAACGAACTCTGAGTGAGGCAATCGACAAGCCAAGAAAAAGCTTGTGTCGCGCCCGATGACGGGATATGTACTCCGTACTCTACATGTCGGTGAATTTCCCCATCCGGTTTAGCCCACCCTCTTCCGGTAAGGCGTCTTGCTTGGCCCGCCCGCCGCTTTTTCGCGAGCTTCAACCCCATCGATATAAATCTATCGCCATTTCCCACCTCGATTCTCTACTGTTTGCCCTTCGCGCTCCACCACGACCACGACCCTCGCCCCTGCTCGACCCTGAGGCATTTTTTACTCCACCCCTTCATGCATGTGCTGCGCGCCCTCTTTTTTTCCCGTGTTTCATCTCGGTGTCGCCGACAATCGAAGAATCCTAGGGCCATCGATGAGTTCCCACCTCATCTCCAACTTGAACGAGCTGATCGTGACGCATTCGACTGCGCCGTAAGCACTTACCTGTCAATGCCGCCCTGTTAGGCATCCATCGGTGGCCTTGACAGTGAGCCCATTGGCCTGCTGTTGCGACAATCCCTCCGTCCTCGGCCGCGCGAAACTTTCCGGTTGATGACACGGCACTGCGGGGCGGTGTGCATCAAGCTTAGGCAGGCTTAGAGGCTGTCTGGCTTGGTTTTCAGCACAATATGGACTCTCCTGACATCAGATCTTGTGTTTGATTGGGCAGGGAGGGATAGTGTGGACAAGGGACGCCGGGACCGACATTTCAGCGTACGGACTTATGCGCATGGAGAGGCAGGGGATGACGAATTCCAGCGTCCTTTTGTGGGGCACAGCAAGGCATACTTTCGAAGGCACCGACGGTATGCTTGTGATGGAGCGTGGCCTCTCAGAGCGGATTACAGAGCCACTCTTCAATGACCGCGTACGGAGGCACTTCAAGAGGCAGAATCATGTCACTAGGTTTCCTAGTGCAGCTGAGTGCAATGGCAGTGATAAGATGGTGTTCATTCTCACGACGCCGACGAGCTGGGTATGCGACCCTACAGTCAGCGAGGCATCCGTTGAGGACGGCATCCCCAATGCAGAAGTATGTCCGTAACTATTGTCTCTGGCTCTGGTCAGATGAGAGGTGAAGGCTGGGGTTGTGTGGTGAGGGGAGTGACAGGGTGCTTTAGTGACACTGGTGGATTATGCAGGAGATACGGGGCAAGGGTACTAGTCAGATGAAGGGGGAGGGAAGCAGCGATTGTGCGGCTAGGAAGGTGGCAGGGTGCTCTAATGAGACTGGTGGGCATGCAGGGGCTACGGGGCAGAGAGCAGGAGGGCTTTTGGATGTCGAGGCTGCATTGAGGGCCTCTTCAATGACCGCGTACGGAAGCACCTCAAGAGGCAGAATCATGTCACTAGGTTTTCTAGTGCAACCGAATGTGATCGCAGGGATAAGACGGCGGCGTTCAGTCTCACGACACCGACGAGCTAGGGGCGCGACCCTGCGTCATGCTCTGTGAAGCCATCGGCCGACGGGAGTCGCGTCCCTGCGGTCCACAGGTCATTTAGCAAGGCGCCCCCCCCCCCCCCCCTTCGCCTCACAACAATTCAGATGAATCGCGGAGGAGGGAATATGCGTTGAGCAGAGTGGTAGGGTGGAGGCGAAGCCAGCAGCGTGGACATGGATGAATGCGCAGGGGGGCATAGCTGTGTTGGATGACGCGGCCAGAGGGCTTGTGAATGACGCCTTTCAGCGGCAAGTCTTAGTGTGCCAACGATTCAAGGCTTATGTCAATTGGTTCTCAGAGGTGGCGGAGCATGCAGGAGCATGCAGCTTGGAATGGCTTGACCCTGAGGAGATGGAACACGGAGCATGTTCGTGTCGACTTTCAGCTCGCCCCGAGCTGCTTCACTCCCAATCCTTTCTTCAATTAGGGTGACACAGAGACGCCTGCAGGAGATCGCAGGATGCGGTGTGTCCGTATTTCCCCCTGGTTGGCGTTGAATGACATTGGAATGCTCCACCTCTATGAGGCAAGGCAGATGTGGTTCCGACGGGCGGAGTTCACCGACACTACTCTTTTCTATCTTGGGATGGCGGAACTGTTTCGGACTATGGCAAACCGGGCAGTGCATCAGAAATGCATTGGCAATGCAGTCGGAGGAGAATTGGGTGGGGGAGATTGTGCAGCGGCGAAGGCGGCGGGGTTACTTCAGTGGGACCGGTGGATCATGCACTAGCTGTAGCTACCATCAATTGGTTACGTGCGGTAGCAAAGTACCGAGCACAAGCTGGCCAACCCTGGTGGAAAACATGACAGGACTGCCTTTCAGCTGCGCTCGAACGGCGAGGAAATGAGCAGGAAAAGGAGCTCCCACGAAGATCTAAGAATCCGGCGTTTCAAGGTTCCACTTGGACTGCATCATCGGGCCCTGAATGACGGTGGACTTGCCCCTTTTCTCGAAGTAAGGCAAACATGGTCTAACAGGGTGATGGGATGTCTCAGGCGCGGGATGCTTTTACGGCACCAGAATGTGGTGCTCTCGCCATCCTCCAAGGCAACCACGAACCCCAACACCCTGGCGATATATCTTCTGATCCTTTACTGAGCAATACGACAGGCAACCACGAAGCTATATCCTTCGGTATGGGAGGTGACAGGGTTTATTCAAGCGTTACGCCTGCACCTGGTGTGGTGGTTATGGAGGAACTTGACGAGTATCACAGCAATGAACAGACAGTCCTCGTTCCCTGGAGAGTTGGCTCAGAGAGGCACTTGGGTATCACGCGAGGCTCTCCCGAGACAGTCAATAATGTCCCGCCTCCGCCCTATTAAGACATCAACATACGCCAGCTTTCTCCTCAAGCGTACTATCCGGGATCATGCACTGGCTGCAGCTGCCGTCAATTGGCTACGTGTGGTAGCTGGCCAATCCTGGTGGAGAGCATGACAGGATTGCCTTTCAGCTACGCTCGAACAGCGAGGAAATGAGCAGGAAAAGTGGCTTCCATGAAGACCTAAGGATCTGGTGGGCGCGCAGGGGAGGAGCATAGCCTTGTTAATGATGCGGCAGAGGGGCTGTGAATAACATCCTTCAGCGACGACTCCTAGGGCGTGCGTGTCAATTTTCAGCTCGCCCTGAACTGTCTCTCCCCCAAGCCCCGGTGACACCGCGATTGATCGCAGGGGATCTCAACACCCGGCGCCTCAGTATTTCACCTGGTTGTTGCCGAATAACGCAAGAACGCTCCACTTCCGCGAGGCAAGGCAGACATGATTCTGGCGGACGAAATTCGCTTAGGCTGCCATATTCTACTCCTACAGATTGGAACGCTCTGGACTGTGCTAGGAGTCTCCATGTTTTCGCAATTCTGGCGAATCACTTGCGGAATGCATGATCAACCCCCTGATGTCACCACGACTATCCGCGGTTCAGGTAGCAGGGAATCAGTCAGGAGTTCTTTCCAAACCGAGGCAGCCTTGGGAGAGCGGCTGAGCCAGGGGTAATCTTGCAGCGAAGGAGCGGGGCTTGTAATGTCAAGTTACTGTGGGCAGAGCACTGTTGAATAGCGCTGGAGCTCAGGCAGCAGTTATTTTAAACCCCTGACAAGGCACACCGGCGGAGTTGGAGGATTGTGCACACGTTTCTAAATGCGCCGCTCTGGGGAGATGCAGATAGGGACCTGGTGGTGCGGGATGGATTGGATTGCGGCGTTCTATCAGCGACGCCGTGGAGGAAGGAATGTCTCGTTCTAGCCTCTATGCTGGCTGAGCTAGCATGGATGGCCCGCACATAACCTAGCCTTTAGCACTCCAGGGTTCGAACTTGGACTGGGGTGGGCTGTGTGTTGAAAAGCACGACTCAATGCATGGCCTGCGACGGTCGGCCTGCCGATTGGCTTACAGCTGTTCAACAGCTTCGGCTGTGCCGGAGAGAATGACCTGGACGCGTCGACCAGGAACATGTGCTGAATATCGCAAAAGGCATATAAGTGACACCTTTCCCTCTTCTTCCAGGAACCCTTCTTCTCTGGAGTAAGCTCCCACTCGTAACGCCGTTACCAATCCAGCTCTCAGAAGTCCATTACTCTCCGAAATCTCGATACCCCTTGATATTGTCGATATCGAACTTCAGCATCTTCGACTGCCAGCCTAGGCGACAGTCTTGATACCCAGAAGAGAGAGAGCATTCATTAACCGCTCGCGTCTTTGGTGATTCCTCCGAGAGGTCTTGCAGAGATGACGAAGGATGGGCTAAGGAAGATTGAGAGCCGGGAGAGAGGGGAATCTTGGTCGGCGAGGCGGATACTTGCTTTATTTATAGGTGAGAAGCCAAAGCATCACGTATTCGAGTTGAGACTAACAAATGAATAGAAAGAGATCTAGGAATGGAGGTCCCTGAGCGGGACATCCATATCAGGAAACTCTGCGACAACGAATGGCTGTGGAACTATCGTTGGCGCATCACTCGTGGCAGCGGCTTCCACTGGCCCAATCCAGACCTCGATTGTTGGTCTCGACAAGACAAGCTCAAGGTTGTTCGAGCTTACAAGTGCAATGACATCAAAGCCGTGAAGTTCAGGTATTAGCTCAAAAGTTTGAAGAGCTTTGGACACTGAAGAAACTCAGTTGGGACGGTCAGCAAGATATGGAGTTGGGGCTATATCGTCGTATCGATGGAACCATTTCACGGCGTTCACACCACGGTCATCGCCATCAGTGAGTCAACGAATATGTCGACTTTCAGGTGCTATCTGAACCTGGAGTTGTCTTCCTGAGACCCTGGCTGCCCTCAACGATGTGTGTGAGAGCTCGGCGTTCTCCTCGATGGTTCAGACAGAGCAGGAGCAATTTGCTGAATAGTCATGCTTTATAGCAAGCAGGCAGTGAGAGGTGGAAGAGGAGCAGAATGTGCAGTTGGGAGCGATCGGAGGGCTAAGGTTGGGAGGAGAGGGAATGAGACAACCACGTCGCAGAATTTTGCTTGGAATAACTTGATACTCTGAAGCTACATCATATTGCTTGATCTTGCTTGCCGTTTCTTCCCTTCAGCATGCTCCATTACTTATTCCCCTTGTTTTTGCTCTGTTCCTCCTCTTCATCTACCCTTATCATCCCATCTAAAATCGCTTCTGCCTCCTGTACGTCATCGGCATTGTATGGCTTTAAGCCATAAGATAGCATGAAGTTCTTCATATTGCCCCAGCCGCTCTTGATGATTTCGGATCTTTTGCTGGCGTCAGTTTTCCTGACGTCGTTCGTGTTTGAGGCATGTAGTGGCATGTTGCGAGAGAGACAGGTAGGTATTGTTACTCAAGGAGACGATAAAACTATAAGAATATCTGGATTATTAGCAAGTATAACTCAAACGACAATAGTCAAGATTTTGGCTTACCTGGTAGAGTAGAGCGTCAATGGGGAATTTGCTCGCTTTGTTGTGGTCGTTGAAGATGAGGTTTCCAAGCCAGTTGTGGTGCGGGGTACGTTCTTGGTGACACGAGAGTTTATGACTAAGCATCATTTTTACAGTACTGCGTATCGCAACTTGATAAGGCGGGGTGTGATGGACGGTGCATATTCGACATTAGCTCAGCAACTATCTCTCGACCAATGATCTCGGGACAATTGTTTATGCATGTTCTTATATAACAGAAGGCGGCTGAAGTTCTTCGACTAGAATTCTGTCATGCATTTCATTTACCTCTCGAATCAATGCCGATCAGAAGCAGCTTCGGCAACCTCCGTCATGTCTCAACTTGCGTTGTCCGAGTCTCGACAAGGTCATACTGCTATAAGTCCTCAAGCGTCATACGGTTCCACTATACAAATTGGAGATCGTACCACAAACATTTATAAGTCAGTCTTGGCAATCCGAAAGCCCGTGATAAACCTGAACATTCCTGACGTGAGCATCATAGCAGAGGGCATGACGATGATTTGCTACCAAGTGCTTCTAATGCACACTTCAACTCTCTTCTCGACCAGCACGCGCCTTCGTGTCTCCCGAATACTCGAGTCAATATCCTTGACCAGATGATAAAGTGGGCCGGCAATCCTCATAACAGTTGTATCTTTTGGCTGAGCGGTCTGGCTGGAACTGGCAAGTCCACGATAGCTCGTACGGTCGCCCAAGCTTTCAACAGTGAACAACAACTTGGAGCAAGTTTCTTCTTCTCCAGAGGACAGGGAGATCGTGGTGTTGCTGGTAAATTTTTTACCTCTCTCGCTGCCCAGCTGGCAAACTTCTCACCTGCTCTCAAACGGAATATCCATCAAGCAATAGAGGAGTCGCCTCCCATCGCTCAACAATCGATGCGCGATCAGTGGAAACAACTTATCTTTCAACCACTCTCAGTGTTCAGTACTAGTCCAGAAACATCTCCAACCATCGTTATCGTCATCGATGCGCTAGACGAGTGCGATGGTCAAAAAGATGTAGACCTTATTCTTCGACTGCTTGCTGAGGCGACGGACTTGGTGAACGTACGGCTGCGAGTTTACATAACTAGCAGACCTGAGGACCATATTCATGAGAGCTTTAGTGACTTGCCTGAGAGTGTTTATTATCGTCTTGACTTGCATGGCATCGGCAAGGACGTTATCGACAAGGATATCTCTATCCTCTTCGGACACGAGTTTGAGGACTTCCATAAGAAACGGCGCGGTCTTCATGCTGACTGGGCAGGTAAAGAAAACATCAAGCTTCTCACTCAGAGAGCTGATGGTCTATTCATCTATGCTGCAACAGCATGCCGTTATATTAAGGGATCACGCCGCGAGACAACAACACCAGAAGACCGCCTCTTACAGGTTCTTCAAGGTGGAGGCTTCGACAGTCTTGATAAGATGTATGCTCAGATCTTAGAGCAGTCTATCGTTGGAGTCAAGGATGCGCAAAAGGAGTCTTTAATCGCACAGATCAAACAGATTCTTGGGGTTGTTGTCACCCTGTTTGACTCCGTGCCTGCAACGGCTTTAGGTGCGTTATGCTCAATGAAGCTACAGACAGTCTGGGATAGATTGGGTTCTCTCCAGTCTGTTCTAGTGGTGCCAGAGTCAGAAGCTACTCCTATACGGATCTTCCACCCCTCCTTCCGCGACTTTCTCCTCAACAAGGGACAATGTTCAGATAATTGGTTCTGGATCGATGACAAGGTGGCACATCGAGACTTGTTCAACGGCAGCATGAGGCTCATGTCGAGTGGTCTAAAAAAAGATCTTTGCGGCATGGATCACCCGGGTGCTGAAATCAGCCAGTTCGAGAGCAAGCTGGACAATTACTTCCCGAGGCATACTCGATATGCATGTCGATACTGGGTAGATCACCTCGAACAGCTTGAGGATTCTCAGCGAGGAGCTCGCCTACGTGATAAGGGGCATGTCCATGGGTTTCTCCAGGAGCACTTTCTACATTGGCTTGAGGCTCTCAGTCTAATAAAGGAGGTGCCCAAAGGGATTTTCACGATGACAGCGTTACAATCGCTTGTAGTGAGTAATTTCATATTATCTTGTTATAGCTTGAAAGCTGGTCTAACCCTTATTTAGACAAGCAATCACCCTGACTTGCTCGCCATGATCCACGATGCAAAACGTTTCATTCTTTATAATAGATCAGTCATCGAATCGGCACCACTACAGGTTTACGCCTCTGCTCTTATATTTAGCCCTAAAATGAGTCTAATCAGAAAACAATTCTGGACTGAAGGTCCAACCTGGATTAAGGGTTGGCCAGTCGTCGAAGAAAACTGGAGTTCTTCTTTACAGACGCTCGAGGGCCACTCGGGTTCGGTCAGGGCCGTGACGTTCTCGCCAGACGGACGGCGCCTAGCCTCAGCTTCACAGGACAAGACAGTCAAGGTCTGGGATGCCGAGACAGGAGCTCTGCGGCAGACTCTCGAGGGCCACTCGGGTTGGGTCAGGGCCGTGACGTTCTCGCCAGACGGACGGCGCCTAGCCTCAGCTTCACGCGACAAGACAGTCAGGGTCTGGGATGCTCAGAAATTTGATCTCATTCAGGCATTTGTAATTGGAGTAGTTACTACTAAGTTGTTATTCAGTGACGATGAGTCGCGCCTTATCACTGATAAAGGTTCCATCGATCTAGGAACTCTCTCTTCAAGTTCTATTCAAACTACGACATGGTTTTCATACTCCACAGATGTGGGCCGATCTTGGATAACGTGGAAAGGTCATGATGTTCTTTGGCTTCCACCAGAATATCGGCCTACGTGCTGGATGATCCAAGATAACGCCCTTGCGATGGGACACTCGTCAGGTCGAGTTACTGTGATTAGATTCAACTCAGGTGTCAGACCTATTCTAGAGTAGAGTTCTCAAACATCTTTAAAGACCCGAGAGGCCTGAGAGATCCAGTGACTCGTGACTTCGTGACTTCGTGACTACGTGACCGCGAGCCATCCCCCCAAGCCTTCCCCACCCGCCACCAAAGTTATATAAAGCCTTTATATATTGCGACGTATTATGTTCTAGTAGTTTCTAAACGATTCGCTAACGGTGGCAATCTATGATTCTTCTAGATTCTCTGACATTCGATTTCACCGTGACAAGGAGGCTCACCACAGCGAGTTGATCGGGTGATTTCATTTACCCTAACCCATCCTAATACGAGATGTGCAGGCCACCTACGAATTGCCCCATTACATTTTCCGACTTCTTGAAACCAAGCAGTGCAAACGTCTTCGCTGATCCCAATATCCATTAGACTGAGAAGAAAACCTGTCATGCATTCCTTCCAGGTATTCGGAGAATCCTCTTTGCTGGTTTGGGACATCCATCAGCGCTTCGAATAGCTGGTGGAATACATATTCCTTCTTCGGCCAGCGGTTCACACACTCATCGGTTGCTACATCCTGCTGAGTAAAAATCCATGGAAGAAGCTCGTTCAGGGTTGTAGAGGAAAGCAAGCGAACCCGTTTGTTTTGAATGGCGAGCTCTCATAGTCTCGAAGCGCAAGCCTTCTAGAGTTTCTTGCTCTGCGGCGAACTTTCTGCCCTCATCGACTAAAACGTAAATTTTATCTGAAACAACGTTCAAATCAACTCGAGTCTTCTTAGCCTCATCGAAAATATTGAGAAGATCGTCTCTCAAATCCGCAAGAGTATTGGCACTGTTGATCTCCATGCGGCTATAAGAATATGTCAGGTTATCCAGACTTGAAAAGACGCTAGACTGTTGATCACTGTAAATCATCAGTATCTGTAGGACAAAAGTTCAAGATGGCAACCTAACAAGAAATGAAAAGACGAAGAACGATCCTATCGTACTCAGCAATGGACTAAGAGGCTGACTAGGGCTCCATACCATATGATCTTCAAGGATGCGCTTACATGTGCTGTCGGCGGGGTCATCGGTTATTTCAAAGGGAGCGTCTGAAGCAGCTTTGAATTCTGCGGCCGATTTGTCGTCAATGATCCGATATAGTTGCTTAGGCCAATACGGAAAATGGCATTCCCCAAAGTCGAAGCTGTTGAAGTCAAACATTACGTTGCGAAGGCCAGCGGATGATGGAGATGGGCATGACAAGTATATTAACGTCCAAATGTCTGAGGCTCTTTTGTATGCAGGCTTGGCACATGTTGCTCTGAAACACCACGTCCCTCGTTCCCATACTCTCTTTCACATCTGCATCAGTTTACTACTGGAAGGCGGGCCAACTCACATTGCTGAAGTTTAGATTTAATGGACCAACGAAAGGATCATGGTCTTGTCATGCCGTATGACGTGTTGACGATACTGCTTGACAGAGGTGCTTGTGTTGAATCTGGATGAAGGGATCATTGCTATTTTTTGCCCTCCTTAATTGTTTTCAACACTAGAATATTGATCCATGCACTCCGAGAGCCTTTAAGCCATGACCATGTATACTCTAGCTGCCCCAACTCCAACGTGTTCAAGATTCCCTTCACCACGAGCATACTATGGAACACACAGTCATCTTCACCCTGCCACCTCCTGAGCATCTGGCTCAGTGGGTCTGGTGTATTCGATAAGGTCGTTCTCCCTCATATAGTTCTCCGCTTCCTCTAGAGTCGAAAATGATTTATGAAGACAGTTTCTGAAGCCTTCGACTAATGGCCTTGTAGCATCCCTACAGATTATGAAGTGTCTAATTAGTATCCCGCAATTCACAACTCTTCCACTAAAGGTAGTCCATACCAAGAGGTAAATATCCCTGGAGCCGGGGGGTAACCGCGGACTACGGCGTAGTACCTCTGTCTTGGCATCTGATCGAAAATAGCTCTTTGTCGGATAGATGTATTGATATGGAAATTGATGTCTTCGAAGTTATGCCTAGAAAAATGGAGCTAGAAGAGAGCAAGTGGGTATTTTGAGTGTTAACTAGAAGGCGCGGGGGAGCCTAGATACGGATGGAGCATCGTTCTGCAGGAATTGCGTTCCAGAAGGTTCTGTCAACCCTCTCCTAACTTTCAAGGGCATGGTTGTTCTACAAGCCCATTGGGCTCTTCCTCAAGGCCCGACCGGCTATTTATTCCTATATCAGCGAATTGGGTAGTGCGAACCCCACTAGTATGGCAGACTTAGATAGGGAAACCGAAAAGTTACATCATGCTCGGAGATACACCTGTTCTCTCATTTGGCCTGGCCTGGGTCTGAACTCTGACATAGACTCTAGTCCGCATCTGGACCCTGCTCCGGGTTTGGACGCTATTAGGGTCTGGACCCCTGGAATCACGGTCCGGGTTTGGACAATCGATTTACATACTACAATGCTTCTATCATAGTTATTGTATGTACAACAGGTATGATCGTTGAAAGTCCTGTGAGGAGTCTTGCTCAATCTCATGTCCACTCCGCCAACACGTTCGGGTCCTCCCTTGCTTCCCGAAGTATCTCTTTCATCTGAGAATAGAGTGTCCGGTCTTCCTTGAGCCACCTACCGCCATTTGGAAATACCACCCTCCGCAGCTTATTGACCCAAGGAATCAATGGCTGGTAGTATGGCGTGAATTTTTCAGTGATCTCCTTGATGAAATCTCCCTCGTTAACCACAGTCCCTTTTTTAATCTCAGCCAGTTCTTCCGTATCCATGTAGTTCCACTTTTCAAACTTTGGCACCACTCTACTTCCCTTATTAGGCCCGCTGTAGTGAATGCAAATCCAGAAGAGGACCCAGAAGAACGACTCTAAATCATGCATGAAGGAGTGTTCTTCGCCATAGAGCGCGCCTATTGCCATAAACGCTCTCGTGCCAGTCTTGTTTGGTGCTCCAGATGATTTATCACGGCCTTCTTTGATTGCAAGGTCAAGGTCGATCAAGAATGATGGCCAGGAAGGATTATCCTCTTCCTCATTCATCATTAGGTTGCCTATCGATACATCGCTCTGAATTGTACTGGTCAAGTCACGGAGAGATTCATGCCCTGCTACGGTTAGTCTGCGTGTAATGAGTCTCTGCTATGTCTCATACCTTTGATGTTACCCTCCAGCGCAGCAAGCATCGCGACTCGAGAGCTTGCCTTATTAATATTCTTTCCATAATCGCGTAGGATGACACGGCGATGTATTCGATTCGGCAGGTCCGAGTGCCTCCTGTCTGCGTGCGGAGAAGTTGAACATGAACGCTTATTTGGTGGTAATGGTAGTGGTGCGTTAAGGGAGCTTGACGACCTCTTCCGCGCGGTACTCCTGCTGCTACTACGCACACCTTCTACCGGCGCTCCAGATGCACTTCGGGGAGTCATCATGCCTTCCGTCTTGCTGGTCGCCGAAGTGTTTGGAAAGGCGTCGGTCGCTTTGGTGGTGCCCAAACCCTTTCGGACATTGCCATTGATGTCGTCATCTTTCCCGCCTACACGAACCGTCTCATGATGATAATATCTCGCCACGTTGATCACTCCCTTCTCTGTTGCATCACGTAACAATTCGCCTTCATCTTCCCGCTCTGGGTACTGCCAGGAATCTTTGATAACGAGGATCATCTTTGACTCGTCCCCATCACGGTACGCTTTCCAGCAAGTTGTCGCCCGGCCAGCCACAGAAGAGTGTCGCTTCATTAGTTCGGCAATGACAAGTCGCTCTGTTTTATCGTTCCGTGTGATCTCGACGTAGCGTTTGCCATCCGATTCTAAGATGGTAGGATCGAATCCAAGTTGCTCCTCATTCATCCAGAGGTACCCCAATACCGTGGAGACGAACTGTAAGCCTTCTTTATTGATATCGAATGGCGAGGATGCAATGCCCCCAAGTCTGTCAAACTCCCACAGTCGCATGATGGACCCACAGAGGGTAAAACCAAGGACAAATCGACGAGTATCTTGAGCAGTAAGTACATGTCTTGAATATCTCGCCAGGTCGAGCCATGTGTCGGTACGTCTATCTGCATTCGGGTTGCTCTTCAGTTCTCCTGGCACCAGGATCTGCGACCAATCGTATCTGAAGCTCCCACTAGTCCTGGTGTCATTTGCGAAACCAACATCGAGCTTGCGTCTGGTAGTAGACCCTGATAAGTGTTGAGTAGGTTGCCCCAAGGGCCTTCGTCGAACTGTTTGGGTTGACCCATTTTCCTTTGCAAATTCGAGGAACATGTCAATTAGCTTCTTAAAACACTCCAAAACTTCTTTCTCTGGAGCACCTTTAGGCCAGTCACGCCAGCCGCCTCTTTCCTCTTTGTAAAGTGGATTTTCCCCCTCCTGGCATTTCCTAAAAATCGCCTCAGCCATGGACTCTAGATTCGTAACTTCGCCAAAGAATGCATCGAAGAAGCCTGGGATATCAATATAGAGTGATGAATCGAGCTCATTCTTCAGTTCGTCATCAAAGTCTTTTCTGTACTCAGATGTGTTGAAGGAGGTGCTTGTGTTGAACGTAATTGGAGTTCGATTGGGATATGGCAACGGACGAGGAGGAGGTGTTGACTGGGTGACAAGGACATAGACCACACCCCAAATATCCGCATCTGGTGCTTTGTTGACGACTTTATTCAGTAGAGAGATAACTGATCTGATGTTGAAGTCGTTCGAAACTACCAGCGAAAAGAACTGCAGCAGGTCATCACGGAGGACTCCACGACCATTTGGAGAAGGGAGCAGATGAGCCGCTGGAAGGTTTTGCAAAGCTAATATAAGGTCGATCACAAGATTTTTGAGACCTATGTACATTAGAAAGAACTTCACATTAGGTCAGTGTATCTCACCTTCGTCGCCAATATGCATACGCTCCACCGCATCTGATAGCTCAGGGATGTCTGTCCGGGCAGTGTTGAACGAGTTGCGAAAGGCATTTAAACCTTCTCCAATAGGTTTGTTTTGGATTATTTCTATTTTGGAGAGATCGGCCATCGAGCGAAGATGAGACAAAAGCTAAACCGAGAGAGCGGCCGCGACATATGAGTAGATCGGATAGGAAAGGGAGTCAAAGGATTGACACCGCGATCGCGAAGGAGCCAGAAGAGTAGTGAAGGCGCAAGGAGGGGAGCTGAGGCTCTTAAACGACACTTGGCTTGGATCCATGCTTGGCGCAGTCCCCAGGCGTGTTGTCTAGCTTTTTATTCTAACACACCCTGTCGCATATTAGCGCTGGAGTCACCCTCCGACTGTCAACATCCGGTATCTCAGTTTCCGGTTCAGAATGGTATAATCTGCTCCCTCTGCTGGAGATCCTCACTGACCGCTTGCTTTAGAGACCCTGTAATTGCACGCCAGCGAGGCGTTGTTTGCTTGAAGCTGCATTGATGAACAACAGGACAAGATCGGAACTTCCAGCCCACCGGCTAGCTACACAAAGTCTGCTTTGCAGACAAGGGACCATGCAGACACCTGTAAGCGATCAGGATCGTTTACGTTCATGCAGTGGGGATTTCCGAACTACCCGACTAGACCCAGCTTGACTTATCGAGACCCAATACTTGAAGGGTCCTCCGCCGCAATGCAGAGCATTATGCCTTGACGGTATACTGGCTAAGGTAGCCTTCAACAGGCCGCGATGTGCAGCGCCGTCCATCCAACCCCAGTCTTCGCGGTGACGTCGGCCCCGTGCTCCAGCAGCAGTCGCACCACCGCCTCGTGCCCGCTCTGGGTCGCCTCGTGCAGCACCGCCAATCCATCGCTATCCTTTGCGGCGACGTCAGCCCCCTTCTCCAGAAGCCACCGCACCGCCGCCTCCCGGCACTGCTCAACCTCTTGTCGTAATGGAACACCCAAGCAATCAGAGCAGCTACTCGTGGAAACCGTTCTCTTCGCGTCGGTGCTTTCTGAGGCGGAGAAGAGGATATGGCTTTCTGTGTTATTATGACCCACAACAGCAATTTCATTGGGCTTGCTGACCACTCCGCCTTGAGTCTCAGCCTTGAGACATGGCCTGCAAGACCGTTCTATGGCCTGACTAGAATATATAAATCGAGCAGCCATCTCATTACCATACCACAGCAGATTCGATTTACAACGGATTATTCAGTTACTCTGCTGCATACCTAACCGGTTGAATTCCCACGTATGATTTTCCCGTACCAGGAGGACCCTGAATTAGCGCAAATTCGCGCATGAGTGCTATTATCAGTGCTTCGAATTGTCCTCGGTCTAGCGGGGTTGCCTGCTCGAGCTTGTGTAGCATATCGTGAGGGTCAGAACGTAGTCCCAATGCCAGAACATCGGCAGGGTCATTAAGGATAGGTTTTAGATCAAATGCGAAGCCAGTATCTCGAGCATAGAGCGGAGGTGGGACCAGGGGTTCCAGATCCTTCGCAGTATTTCCGGAGCTCCGGTCGGGAAGGATCCAATTCTCAAAAGGGAGGCGACTGACTTTCTGCATCTGCTGTATGTTCTCCAAGATCGGGACAAACGTATTGAGCAAGACGCCGGGAAACTCAACCAGAATATTCTGGTTGTTTCTAAGTAGACTCAGCTTGATGAGTTGATTCCAATTGAATTCAAGCTTCGCGGTAATGGTTGCATAATTACTATCGGAAGCGAGACCATACCGCTCTTTGGGATCAGTGATTTTTTGGCTGACAGTGAAGAGAAGGAGCGAACTCTTTCCATCTTCGAATGAGAGGAAACACAATAAAGAGTTTTCCTCCAGGCGCTTGGTGTCTTTCCACCACTGTTGTCGTTCGGACAACGATTTCTTCCGAACGTGATGAGGCTGTGGGAATGAAATCTCAGCCTCGAGACCCCGTGCCTTGGTAAACGTAAGGTATCTGATAGAGGAAGCACTGTAGGCATTGGCGTTTGTGTTGCCTAGAGATAGCTTGGAACTTTGGCCAAGTTCTAGATCAATGTTGCGAGCGTTGAGCAACCCACCAAGGATTGACTTGAGGTCTCCAAAGATGTCGTGCCGAAGCAACCGGAAATGGGTATCGAAGAGTCGTTCAACTCCTTCCAGAAAGTGTGGCTGAGCGATATCCATTGATGGAAGGAATTCTAGTTGCTCCGATCGAATTTCGTCTTCCGTGGGAAGGATGTTGATTTCTGTGATGTCTATCTTGTCATTGTCGTGGCAATTACCAGGAAGTTGGATATCCCGCGGGTACGTCGAGATGACCACAGGATTTAACTCAATGCCGCTTTGTTCGCCATTGTTTGTGTCTTTTCCCAGAATGCCTTGAGCACGCCGTATCATTCTCTCGATCTCAGTAACCCTCATCGACACGGTATGAACGGCTACTGAATTTTCATCAAGACCGACAGATCGAGAGATATTCTTCATACCCTCAACCAGCGTCGGAAGGTCTTCGTGGAAGAGGACTTTTGGAATGCGTCTCAGTATCTCCCGGAGGGCGGTGGTACATCGCAATGAGCATATCCTCGAAGGATTTTATATTGGTTTCCGGCGATGGGAAGCGTACTTTTGACAAGCTATTGCTAAGGACTTGAAAGAAGGGTACGCCTCTAGTACCACCACTGCCGCTGATGAAGTTGTAGAGGTCTCCCACATAGATGTCCACTGAGAGACAATCAAGCAATGCCGGATGAGTAATGACCATGAGAAAAGGACGAGCCACTTGAAAGAATCTGGTATTATCAACGAGGTATGGTCTCATGCTCAGCAAATGTTGAACGTGAAGATAACCATACAGCCGCTCTTCGTCGACAAGGTCTTGGGGAAGCCTCTGTTGCCAGTCTTTTTCACCATTTGTAAGAAGTTCGAGGGCTCCAATCCATAGTCTCTCGGCGGTCTCTAAATCATCATGCCATTCTGAAGGTGGGGCCTTCAGAATATTTTTCCAGGATCTGTAGTCCTCTCTTGCCATTAGCTCCTCGGGTGTTCGCTCAGGCCTGGTCTTGAATTGACCGGACCTAGGTGCTGTCGCTGTTGAAATGGAATCGTGTAGGAACTTGCAGTTTTGGCCATCTCGACAGTGACCTTGCCGGAAAAATCGACAAATACCTCGACCTCTACTTCCACCTCGGATTCCAGGGACTTGTCCAACTCGGCTCCAACCTCCGCCTCTCCAATGGCCATCTCGACCTCGTGTAGCCATCCCCACTCATAAACGTTCTTTAAAAAGTGTCCGTTGGTAGGAAGCCTAGTAGGTGAAATAAATGTAAGAGCTGTATTCTGAGATTCGTTAAACAACTGAGCAGAGAAGAGGGTGGGAACGGAAGTTATCAGTCATCATGGCTTGTAGTTCGCTGTGTAACTAATGAGGCTGATGGTGCATGTCCTAGCTGGTCTAACGGCGAAAGGTTTTCGATCTGCCCCACACCACCAAAATGGACTACACTCTCCAATAACCGTGAAGATTACTTGTCACTAGCGTATGTGCAACAACACATGTTACATTGCTCGCTTACAAACTGACAAATGGAAACTCGAGATTGACAAACAAACCGGAGCACATCCCCGCCCCCAACCTCTGTGCCCGTAGAATCCATCACCCCGTTGTCCAGATCGCTTAATTGGGCTCGTAGCATCTGTATCGCTAATTCCTTCTGCTCTCGTTCCGCCTGGTAGAAAATGGCTTTCCCCTTGGATAAAACAACTGTTTCTCCAGAGGATGAGAGGAAGTGGATTTTTGGTGTAACCACCCCAAAGAGAGGGACCTGGTCACGAAAGATAGGCTTACCGGCGGATTTGGATTGGCTGTTTGGTCCGGTGGGGTGTCGGGTGGATACATTCCCAGCCAGGGGTGTCGTCGAGGTTTGCGGTCCAGTCGATTAGCACTCGGTTGTAGTCGTGTTGAGTAGTTTTCCAGAGAGCTGTGGCCGGTGAAAGAGGGAAAGGAAGTCGTGCTGGCTGGAAAGTTGCGGGGTTTGTGGGGGTGACCGAATTTGTAGTTCGATAGTATGTAAAGAATTCCACCGCTTAGTCACTAACCCGTGCAGATTAGATTAGATTAGATTAATTTCATTTACCCTGACCCATCCCGGTACAAAATCGTACGGGTTAGTGACTAAGCGACAGAGTCGAGACATCACTAAATACCAAAAGAATATAAGTCTACGCCCTTCAGCTATGATTGCAGAATAAAATGTTATTGTAGAACCTTTCTTTACATTTCTGGCTATTCTCAACGAGGCTGATTCAGATTGTGAAAGCCTTCACCTGACCATGTCCTAAGACATATCTC
>JAJDMY020001166.1:0-67904 GCA_022345705.2 Sabuloglossum arenarium
GTGAATGTAGTTTCGCGTTTATAAAAGCGTGGGGAGGAACAAAATCCGACAAATAACCTTCATTACGTTACTGAGTATAATCCTCCAGTGCTCGAATTCTTTTAGTTATCAAAATCTGAAAGTCACCATAACCAGGGACAAAAGTCGGAACAAAATTACCGTAATCATGGTCCTCGAAGTCATCTATGTGATTAGGCATGCGGTAAGTACCTTCAGATCAGTCTTCTCTCTACTGTTTTCATCCTATATGAAGTAAAACTCGCATTTTCCAATTTTACGACAATCTTACCAGAGCATTCCTAGGAGTCTAAATACGAAGGCCTTGTTTTTCTGACCACTTCTTGTTGCAGTTCCGCAGCAGCTGGGCTGTTGACCCAGAAACCGGCATCTACTCTGCTTCTGTCCTCTCACCCACTAATATTCCCTCCGACCCTCCCCTAGCCGGCTATGGAGTGGAGCAGTCGAAAGAGTTGGCAGCCTACCTCGCAAAGCTAAAGCCACCCGTTGACAGGATATATTCGAGTCCCTATTACCGCTGTTTACAGACATTGGAACCGTATATTGAGGGAAATGGCATGGAGATACGGGGTGAAAACGGGATCGGGTTTGTGTGTCACTACGACCACCTGTACTAGGCTTGCTATTGACGGGCTAATATATCCCCGAGTTTTGCGCCTTAGAGAATGGTTTGGCACTGCATCGTTTGACCACCCGTCTCCCGCACCCACTAGCACTCTTCGCCAGCTGTTTCCAACTTACTCCGAGAGTTACATTCCTGCTATCATCCCCACACCCCCAGGCGAAACAATCGAGCAATTATATAACCGTACCGCCTATGCGCTGGCCCGTATAATTTCCCAACTAGATGCCGAAGAAGGACAACCGAAGGCTGTACTTATATGCACGCATGCTGCAACATTAGTAGCGGCGGGGAGGGTCCTGACTGGAAATGTACCAGAGAACGTTGAGGAAGAGGATTTTAAGCCATTTACCAGCTCGCTGTCGAAGTTTGTACGAAGAATGGTGGGGACAGGCATTTTCAATTTTACAGATACGGTGAAGGCGGAAGAGGGAGTACCAAAAGTCGATTGGAGGAATGGCCAAGGTATTAGAGGTGGGTGGGACTGCGTGGTGAATGGGGATTGTAGTTTCTTAAAGGGTGGAGAGGAAAGAGGATGGTAAGTCCAATTTCAATCGCCCACTCTAACCCCCATACTCATCCTCTCACAGGAAGTTTGGGGATCCATAGTTCTTCGTTCCTTGCTTACGTATTCTATTTGCTTTTTACCACAGGCGGTTCTCAGGCGACGAGTCTTTCCTACCACTGCCAGGACAATTAGCCGTTGATGCGGGAGAGAGCCTAGGCATTGTGGTCGGGGGGAGGAGCAAGAGACGGAGGGAACACGATGGCGGTTCCAGATTATGATGGAAATGCTTCCCTCGCCGCCAAGATTGGAAGCATGCAAGAATCGATCAAGGAAGAGCTGAGAATTGCTGCTTCGATATATCCATAACAGAAATAGCAAAAAGCCAGAATGGTCAGGGGTGAAGATGTTTACGAGTTTTACTTTCGCAGATTTCGCGCATCATACAGCACCATACAAAGAGAACAACCATCACCGAACAATAGAAAATCCGTCTGCCATCACTCATCGCATTCGTCACCATCAGCCACTACCATTACCGCCTTTCCTGGCAACATTATGAACCCCATTGACCGGAATATGGATTAACAGAGGTTCGCATATGCCCAACGGATCTCGTGGATGGTGATGTCGGTCTCAAAGTACTCGTTGAATAGTCTCGTCACCTGGCTCCAGCTCTGTCTCTGCACCTCGCGCCCCTGTTTTATGTACACCAACTGGGCCCTTGTGAATTGGTGATCGAGGGAGCCCATTGCAGGCGATGTGGGTGTTGATCAACGGTGGAAGGTGCTTTAGAGGTTACCGCGTCTGGGTGATTTCTGGAGAAACGTTAGACTTGTGGAGAAGGAGAGGAGTTGTGGCCTTAAGAGATTCATACGCTTCCTTCTCTCTTGAAATATGAGTTGAATGGGATGTAGTGGACAGTGCAAACAGTGCACTCTGTTGTTTGATTCACTTATAAACCAGAAAGTAATCACCACTCCTCCGCCCGATTTCAAATTCACAGCGCAGTCCACATTCTAAACAATGCTCTTCTGCCTCAGGCCGTGCATCCATGCCGTAACGCAGAACCAAAAAAGACTTTCCCAGAAATTGCGCGACTGTCCCCCAAGGTCCCCAAATCCTGATCAACAATGACCCGATTACCTATACGAGTACAACGCCGACGTGCAGGATCGAGAAACGGAGGGCACCAATGGTAAAAGTCCCATTTGAAACGGCCATTACCAACTGCATGAAAGACTGCATTGCCACCAGTCGCGGAGCCGGAAAATCTGTGGCGAAGCTGCGAGGGATAAGTGTTTTGGAAATTCTCAAAAGCACCTGGATGGATTATGACCAAGAAGGGTTTAGCCCCGGGGATTTCTCAACCACCGCCAAAAGAAAGATGGAGCAACATCCAATCCAACAACAGCAACAACAAGCCCTCGTCGCAATCAATAATGAAGCTTCTCAAGCCGCCCTCATTATCCCGTCGGATCATCATATCGTCCCCTGCGCGGGCAACTGCATCCGTGTATAGATGCCAATGCAACCTGCTGCATACGACAAGTCCGACGCCCGCGATACCGCTTCCCATCACGGCACATGGACCGCCGCCAAAAGCACCGATTCCGGGGGGGATGACGCGAGAAGAACGGATCGAGAGACGGAGGAAGCAGGCGGAGTTGATTGAGCTAGGGAGGGAGTTGCGGGGGAAGAAAGATGGTGGTGGAGGAGGGGGGGTGAAGAGGTTCTGGAGGGATGTGAGGGTTCATGAGACACCTGGTTCGTTGGATATGTCTACTCCTTTGTCTTGACTTGCCAGAAATGGCTACATCTCATGCATGCGTTCTGTTGTACTCACATTAATCTCCAATCCAGAAGGCCTCCAAATCCACCTCGACCACCGCCCCCTCCGCACACCCACAAAATCCATCCTCAACCTTCCCCTTACAAAACCACACCTCGCCTCTGCCATAGCCCTCGAATGGGACCTCCTAACCACCGCCTCGCAAGCCCTAAAACAGCACCTCATCCCCCTAACCTCTCTCGTCTCTCGGGCCACTGAGATAAAAAACTTAGACGCGAAGGGGGATGCCAGAGCGAGGGAGGAGATCGTTGCGATGGCGATGAGGTATTTGGATACGGATACGCTACTTTGTTGGGCCCCTGCGAGGTCGTCGTTTAGTTCTGGAGCATCGCCGTCGTCGCAGTTGAGGTTCATTGAAGATGGTACCGCGTCCCGGAAAGCGGAGTCGCTGCGGGATATCCAGATGCGCGTCGCGAAGCCCATCATGGAGTTTCTGACAATTCACGTCTGGCCGGGCGTCACACTCGTCCCGATCACAGACGAAGACAGCATCCTCCCAGTTCCACAGCCGGAATTCACAAAGGAGGTTATCCGCGGGTGGATATCAGAGCTTCCAGCGTTTGAGCTTGTAGGATTGGAGAGGGGGGTCTTGGCGGGGAAGAGCTTGTTGGTTGCGGTTAGGTTGCTTGCGGAGTGGAGTGAGAAGTTTAGACCTCTAAGGCCGGAATTATCACAACAGCAGGAGGGGGAGGAGCTGCATGGGAGATTCGGCGTCGAAGAAGCAGCAGAGGCTGCGAGTTTGGAGGTGAGCTGGCAGACTGGTATGTGGGGCGAGGTGGAAGACACACATGATGTCGACAAGGAGGATCTTAGGAGGCAGTTGGGTAGTGTGATTATGCTTGTCTCTGGGGAAGAGGAGGAGGGGGATGAGTCGCGGTGAAAAATGTATAAAGTGTGTAAATTGGTAGCTCTAGGGCGCTTGGATTGTTTGGCTATGATTGAAAATGGGACATAATGTGTATACATAGCTTATCTCTCCTTTCTAAAGCCGCAAGCAGCAGGTTATTCCAGCCCCCTTTCATTACCAAATTCCCTCCTCCCACCACCATATCCGAAGAAAACAAACGCACCGCACCCCACACACCCGGTCATAAATAGTCTCCCATCTCCCATTTTAATGATTCAGGGGAAGGGAAGGAGCTCTTAGGTAATGTTGGCGACCTTGCAAACACCCTGCAGAACATTGCATTCTGTCAACATCTGAATTTAAAGATCAGAGGAACGATGAACAATTCAACCCGCAGGAAGGCAAGGGCGCTGGCGGTGGTGATGACGGTCAATGGTGCTGTGGATTTCTCCAATTGCACAGAGTTTTATTTCCGAGGAAGAGAGGAAATTGCATTTGGATCCCGAGAAGATTCATACGGATATAGTTGGTTCTTGATTGCGTCCTGACAAGGGCGATTTCCTTCACGAGCGTCTGGAGCATCCGAAGCACTTGATGCAGCTTGATGTAATTTTCGTTTCTTGGTGATGTTGAAGAAATAAGCATCTCCACCTATCTTGATTTTTGATTTTCATTATTTGCTTCCTTGTTTCTCCTCCACCCATAGGCAGAGGCACCCAGGATAAATCACCAGTCGTTAGTCTTTGCGTTTTGAATGGAGATTTTCGGCAAAACGAACGCAAACACTAACGGCCTAGTACTGTACATACATGATTTATCAAAATCCTCCCGCTCACCTACAACACATGTGCCGTACTGGGTGGAGCTTGTTGGATCTTTTTCTACATATTCTCTTTCTCTTCTATATCATAGCATGCTATTTGGCATACAGGAAAAGGTAGCGCCGGTGGGATCACTAGATATCTTTCCGCGTAGTCTCGTATCTGATTAGAGTCGATTAGCACAACCATACGGTATCTTGCGGGTATGACGAAGCATAAGACGAATACTGACCTCTTCCCTCTGAAACCCCACACACCCCAATTTCCGCAGCTGATATCCTGCGGATCCAAATCACTCAGATCCCATCTCAGGCTCCTGAATCTATTCTCGCCTGGCTCAAGCAGTAGATCTATTTCCCCGCCGACCTTCTCCTCTACCCATTTTAGATCCCGCTGCATATCCCATTTCGTGTAACCCGTAACCAGCACTGGGACTTTTGTTTCAAGAAGCTGTGGCAAAGTCTCTTCCCACTCGTGAGAGCTGGCCGGGTGGCCCAACCCAGGATGGAAGAGTACGAAGCAATCAAAATAGGGATCGAATGGATAAAATATGCCTGCCTTATGTAAGGTGTGATAGTACTCGACAAACGTGCTGATCTTCAGTTGATTACTAATTCTATCCTCCACGACGGCCCCAAATGGGTTTCTATGTGTGCGCTCTGGGAGAGGGAACTCTGCCTCTCGGTTCGCCATCGATTCTGGACCGATGAAGATGAGATGGAACTGGGCTCGTGGGAACATGTAAGAGAGTTGGATCCATACTTCGCGGGGAAGAGAAGACTCAGCACGAGCGCCAAGGACGAAGATTCGGGCGGCAGGAGCAGTTGGACGGAGACCTTTAATAGTCATACCAGCACCGGAACGTGGAGGGTGGAGCGTGTAGCGGAGGGCTTTGGGTAGTATTGTTAGTAGATTGCATACTGGATCTTAGGAGAGGCCAAGCGGACCACTTAGACTTTTTAGACCTTCCGTGGTTAACCTCCCCCCACGTTTGATATTATAGGGACTTAGCTTGTGAAGGAAGCTGCCGATTGTGATGGGATAGGTCAACAATCTCGTTGCATGCCTCATACTCCTTTCTTCGTTGATCGCCGTAAACTCTCTGGTGTACAAGAATGTATCCCAATTGGTCATGTTTATCATAGCTTCCTCCAATTGCAACCCCGCATAATGAAATTCCTGGAAGAAGCGTCCTGAACGAAGATCATGGTCATCCTCATTGATTTCGCGAAGAGTATCGCATATCTCAAGGTGCTTTTCAAAGTCATCCATCCAGTGATCTTCCGAGCAATATACAGGTATTCCGCAGTCAGGGCACTCAAAGTCGACGTGCATTGGAGGTTGCAATGCATCGGCCGCCTTCCGTGCCTCCGGGTCATCCGGGCTGTTTACGAAGCGAGTCTGGCGGTGATGGGGATGTGGGCAATAGGCGTGTTGTTTGATAAATGCCGCACGTCTCCTGATGTCTGGTGCTGGTGATTGCGAGAATGGATGAAAGAGGTTGTCGGGTCGTAACAGTACTCGACTATTGTCCTCCGATGTGGGAGCCCGTTCAGGTCCCATTGGAGACAGATTCCGCGCCGACTCATCCTTGACAGCTTGGCCTTGATTGCTAAGGGACGAGACATAACGATAGCTTTCGGATGGTATCGTTGTGACCTTATTCCACTGCCAGCTGCCTGTATGAACGACTGCTGATATATAGCTTCGCCGAATATCTTCCGCGAAGCCCGCTGAGCGTAGTTTCGGCCTCGAGCCTGACCTCATAAGCCCCAGGCATCTTTGACATGTATAGATCGGCCTCATTGTGTATCAGCATGTGTCCATTTATTGATGTTTTCGGTTTCGGTGTCGTTAGGTGCTGCGGTGGATGAAAAGGTTCACGAGCCAATCAAAAACAGATCTTGCTTGGCAAATCTGTCGCTTGCCAGAGCCGCAACAACTTCGAGCCCAATTCTCAAAGTACAGCATCTTCATCGCCCTCACAAAGAGCCGCTATTCTGGCTTCGAGAGTCATACTGCTCGTTAATATCAGATAAGGAGAAGAACCGGGCCTTGTGGCCTGAGCTAGATCACCATGGCAACCACTTCGTCGATGTTTATGTACTCCTTGACGATCCAACCTCCATCTGCGATTACTCAAGCAATTCTCGGTCAGTTTGCAGGGACGAAGGAACAGCAAATCGTGACAGCATCTGGATCACGGATTACTTTGCTTCGACCAGACCCTCTCCTGGGCAAAGTCACTACGATTCTCTCGCATGATGTCTTTGGGATCATTCGGACGCTTGCGGCTTTTCGTTTAGCAGGCAGCAGCAAAGGTACGTGGTGACCGCGAAGAACCTAAGTAGCTCCACTTAGTGATATTTGAAGTTTGGCTGGCAGCACGATCACATCCGCCGCCTGCCCGCTACGGCAGCTGCGGAGCGCAGGCTGGTGACGGATAAGTTTTGAGAGAAATACGCTGAGACTGCGATATAGATTATATTATTATTGGTTCCGACTCCGGACGAATTACGATTATAGAATACGTCCCATCCCAAAATAGATTCAATAGATTACATCTCGAAACGTTCGGTAAGTCAGGTATTCGGCGAGTCATACCAGGGCAATATCTTGCTGTGGATCCTAAGGGTAGAGCATGCTTGATCGCATCGGTGGAGAAGAACAAACTTGTTTATGTCCTTAATCGGAATGCTCAAGCAGAGCTCACCATATCATCTCCTCTCGAAGCCCACAAGCCGCAGACCTTGGTTTTTGCCATGGTTGGGCTGGATGTTGGTTATGAAAATCCTGTCTTTGCATCGCTCGAGGTTGATTACAGTGATTCGGATCAGGATCCTACCGGCGAGGCATATCTGGAGATAGAGAAGTCGTTGGTGTACTATGAGTTGGATCTTGGTTTGAATCATGTAGTACGGAAATGGTCGGACCCAGTTGATCGAACTGCGACAATGCTATTCCACGTGCCTGGCGGTGCGGATGGACCAAGTGGGGTCCTTGTCTGCGGTGAAGACAACATAACTTACCGGCACATCAATCAGGAAGCTTTTCGGGTTGCAATTCCGCGGCGACGAGGTGCAACGGAGGACCCTCAGAGAAAGCGTTGCATCATTGCCGGGGTCATGCACAAGATGAAGGGCGCCTTCTTCTTTCTCCTACAAAGCGAAGATGGGGATCTTTTCAAGGTTACTTTAGAAATGGTGGAAGACGACAACGGACAGCCAACTGGAGAGGTAAAGAGGCTGAAGATAAAATACTTCGACACCGTTCCAAATGCTTCAAGCCTATGCATTCTGAAGAGTGGGTTCTTGTTTGTGGCTAGTGAGACAGGGAACCATCAGTTCTACCAGTTCGAAAAACTAGGTGATGATGACGAGGAGACGGAATTCAACAGTGACGCTTTCCCCACCGATCCAACAGAGCCATACACGCCTGTGTATTTCCACCCTAGGGGGGCTGAGAATGTCAACCTGGTTGAGAGTATAGACGCAATGAATCCTCTCATGGACTGCAAGGTAGCGAATCTGACCGAGGAAGACGCTCCCCAGATTTACTCGGTTTGTGGAGCTGGTGCGAGGAGTTCTTTTAGAACGTTGAAGCATGGCCTTGAGGTTTCAGAAATAGTAGAATCTGAATTGCCAGGCGTGCCGTCGGCTGTGTGGACAACCAAACTTACTCGTAATGATGAATATGATGCTTACATCATATTGTCATTCTCAAATGGAACACTAGTGCTCAGTATTGGCGAGACCGTGGAAGAGGTCACTGATACTGGTTTTCTTTCGTCAGGCCCGACACTGGCAGTCCAACAGTTAGGTGAGGATGCCTTGATACAGGTCCATCCCAAAGGGATCCGACATATTCGTGCTGATCGACGGGTGAATGAATGGCCGGCACCTCAGCATCGGTCTATTGTAGCAGCTACGACGAATGAACGGCAGGTGGCTGTTGCTTTGAGCTCTGGTGAGATTGTCTACTTCGAGATGGACTCGGACGGCGGTCTAGCAGAATACGAGGAGAAACGGGAAATGAGCGGAACGGTGACTTGTCTGAGCCTAGGGGAGGTGCCAGAAGGACGCGTTCGGAGTCAATTCTTGGCTGTCGGCTGCGACGATTCCACAGTGAGAATCCTAAGTCTCGCTCCTGACTCAACGCTTGAGAACAAATCTGTCCAGGCACTTACTTCTGCACCTTCTGCGCTCTCTATAATGGCCATGGCTGATTCCTCTTCTGGAGGTTCGACTCTTTATCTTCACATTGGGCTCTATTCTGGAGTCTACCTTCGGACGGTTCTCGATGAGATAACTGGTGAGTTATCTGACACGCGGACCCGCTTCCTTGGCCCGAAACCAGCAAAGCTTTTTAGAGTTTCTGTAAAAGGACAGACCGCGGTTCTCGCATTAAGCTCGCGGCCCTGGCTCGGATACTCTGATCCACTGACAAAGGGTTTCATGCTTACTCCTCTGAATTATGTGGGGTTAGAATGGGGTTGGAATTTCAGCAGTGAGCAATGCACTGAGGGTATGGTGGGAATCCAAGGCCAAAACCTCAGGTACGTATTGAAGTATTTGCGAAATTACTCTTGTGATTCTCCCTTGATGCACGAAATTCTTATGATGACTGTTTTCATGTCCCTATGCCCTTTGTGGTGATGAGGATAGTGATTCTAATTCCAATTGTTCCTTCTGACCGATTTTTACTGCAAAAAACTACTCTTGATCGCTCTATCTGGCAATTATGGTGCATATCGCTGACTAAAATGAACATCGCAGAATCTTCACAATCGAAAAGCTTTCAAATAATCTTTTGCAGGAATCTATACCGTTGTCATATACCCCTCGTTCCCTCGTTCGACACCCAGACCAGCCCCTCTTCTACGTAATCGAATCCGATAACAACATCCTTTCACCAGCTACTAAGTCTCAACTTCTGAATGATCCGTCTGTCGTGAATGGCGATGCAATCGAATTACCCCCTGAAGAATTTGGCTATCCCCGAGGTAAAGGTCATTGGGCCTCCTGTATTCATGTCGTTGATCCAATAAATGCGAAGGAAACTCTCCAATGCATTGACCTTGACGATAATGAAGCAGCAGTGTCCATGACAACAGTTTCTTTCTCTAGCCAAGATGACGAGACCTTCCTTGTTGTCGGCACAGGAAAGGACATGGTTGTTAGTCCGCGTTCGTCTACTGCCGGCTTTATTCATGTTTATCGATTCCAAGAAGATGGAAAGGAACTTGAATTCATCCACAAGACAAAGGTTGAAGAACCACCGCTTGCTCTCCTCGGATTTCAAGGGCGTCTTCTTGTGGGCATTGGAAAGGATCTGAGAATTTACGATCTTGGAATGAAACAACTCCTTCGCAAAGCACAGGCTCAAGTCGCTCCTAATCTTATCGTAGGATTGCAGACACAAGGGTCCCGTATTATTGTCAACGATGTTCAAGAAAGCGTCATCTATGTTGTCTACAAGTTCCAAGAAAATCAACTCATTCCCTTTGCCGATGACTTGGTTGCCAGATGGACAACCTGCACCACAATGGTAGATTATGAGACCGTTGCTGGTGGTGACAAGTTCGGCAATCTCTGGCTTCTACGTTGCCCCCAAAAGGCCAGCGATGAAGCAGATGAAGATGGTTCAGGGGCATATCTACTTCACGACCGCCAGTATCTCCAGGGCGCACCTAATCGGCTGAATCTGATGTGCCACTACTTTCCCCAGGATATCCCGACTTCTGTGCAGAAAACAAACCTGGTCGCTGGGGGGCGGGACGTCCTCGTATGGAGCGGTTTACAAGGATCGATAGGGATTTTGGTGCCATTTGTGAGCCGCGAGGATGTCGATTTCTTCCAGACCCTAGAGCAGCATTTGAGAACCGAAGACGCACCGTTAGCAGGAAGAGACCACCTGATTTACCGAAGCTATTACGTACCAGTTAAAGGTGTCATTGATGGTGATTGTAAGTCTTGTTGACGCTTATCTAATCTAGCTATAGGACTGATGCTGTTGTAGTGTGTGAACGATACGCATTGCTGTCGAATGATAAGAAACAGATGATTGCTGGAGAGCTCGATAGATCAGTTCGTGAGATTGAGAGAAAGATATCTGTAAGTTTTTACTCCACCACTGAACGAAAAGGCCTTGATAACTAATTTAACTTTTTTTCCACACAGGACATGCGAACGAGGGTGGCATATTAAGCGTTGATTTTTCGGCTTTAGCAGGATTTAGGCCTTGTTTCCATGTAACATAATTTAAGGAATTTGAATTAGTGTATAAGCAGAATCAATCCTTAGTTTTTGCGGCGTGTACTACCATAACCGATCAACACTGCATCGCCAATACATGCAAGAATTTAACGTCCATCCATACCCACCTAAATTTCCTGCCTCAATCAAACCTGTCAAGCCTTGGTCACGCTTTATATCACACCTTATAAATGGTCCCTGTGATTCTGCACAGGGCCTTCCCCCGCTTCACCCGTTCCATCTGCAGGTCTTTGGCCTGTCCTGTCAACGCCAGAACCATCAACACCAACCTGTGCTGCAATCTGCTCCGGGGCCTCTGCCTCAGCGAGCCTCTCATTAGCAATGCGCTCCGCCTGTTGCGCAGCTTCCAGTTCTGCAATGTGCCTTTCCCCAAGACCTGGCACTAGACTGGCTAAAAAAATAATGATTGCGCGCTCGATGACTCTGATCGTTTCATATCCCCATATATGTTGCCTCTGTTGATGTTCACGAACCAGTCGAGTCGCTGTATTCCTAGGGTCGGTTCGTTGCTGCCCCTGTGGACCGGGGTTTTCTAATTCGCCGCCCCCCGCACCAGCAGTTCGTCTCTCTCCAGTAGCATTCCGCGCCCTCCTTCGATCCGCCGACAGCAAAATGCCCTCTATGTGTCTTCTTATAGGACCCCAGAAAAGTTCTATGGTAGGCCCCAAAATGCCTGTCTGTATAAGGAAAATAGTAGTTGCACCGAGAACCAACAGGATAGTGCGTTGCCAGCTGCCGTTACCAGTGAATAAGAAGACGAAGCCTATTAGCCGGGCTATGAGCCAGATATTAGCACCAAGGGGTGCAAGTCGCTGTAGCAATCTCGCAAAAGGCACCTCTCGTACACCATTCTCAGCCGCACGAGCTTGAAGGTTTTGACGGCGTTGGTCGTTCTGATGAGCAGCACGAGGGACCCCACGGTGAAGCCCAGCATCCCGACGACGTGGCTCAGTAGCTTGTTGTTGCTGTTGAATATTACGGATATGTTCGACTGCTCTATGGGCTCTGTGATTCAACAAATTCTCGGAGCTATAGACCCCATTCGGTGAAAAGAGGATTGCTTGGGGGCCTGAAGGCGAGGAAAGTATGTAGGCGACAGGGTCAGCAGATCGTTGAGAATCGATCGACACCATTGGACTAGAGTTGATGGATATGTCTATGTTTGATGCCATAGTTGTGCGCGTGTCTCTTTGGTTGTTGCTCTCGGATGACATATCTCTTTCCGCAGTTGATCTCGAACTTGGAGATCTGAACTCTTCATTTGATGGCCTGGCATTGTCGCTGGTGAAAGGAGAACTGTTTAAAAGGGTGCTTAATCGTTGCCGCAGTGTATTGATCTGGTCTTTGAGCTGATTTACTCGCTCTAGACTTAATTCAAGCTCATGGGCTTGCTGAGACCGAGTCCTTACGGTTGGATTTATAGAAGTTGGACTGACCGCACTTTGCTGCCTAGAAAACCCAGGTAAACCATGCTGAGTCTGATTTCCACCCGCGTGCCCTGTAGCAGTGGCAGCCGCTGCTAAGAGAGCACTGAAATCGGGAAGTCCTGGGATTCCAGGCACCGTACCCAGGGCCGTATTGTGCGCCACATGTCCTGTTTCAGCAGCGGCCTGACCGAAGTTTGGTATTGTAACACTACTGTAATTGACCGTTGTGTGCCATCGTTGTCCATTGGGCCCCGCATATGTTCTTGTGAATCCACCCCCTGCCCCTGGCGTAATTGGATTCTGGCCGGTTGAAGGATCTTCAGGCGCAGTGCTATGCGATTGTGGTACGTCATGACCATTCGACTCGTTAGTGACTGGTGTAGCGCTCGGTTGAACACCCATCATTCCTGCCGTCGCCCTCATTTGCTGCTGATGAGTTACATACCTCGCAAAGGCAGATGCTGGTTGGCCATTAAAAACTCCCTCTGGCCCTATGAGGCTCGGTGCATGGCGAGGAGGAAGAGGTGGAGCAGGGGGGGTATTTGTCTGATCGTGCCTGATTGCATTAACCATACGTCGATTGTGTTCGTGTAGATGGTGATCCAGTGACTCTGCCAATACACTCCTCTCGGCATGATCATGCAGCATAGGAGAGGATCCAGGCGGAATAGGATTAGGTGTTTGCCGTCCTAAGGATGATAACGGGGTGGAACTTGTGGAATCTGCTGCTAAAGGTCGGAGAACTAGGTGCAAGGATTTCGCGGACGTATCATCAATCTATCGTAATTTGTTAGCAAGCCATCGGTTAGTCGCTAAATGGGTCTCGACTTACAGTAGTAGATCCAAATACATCTGTCATTGTGTCTGTATCCCGCGATAACATTCGCCCTCGGTGAATCAGCCTCAGCCTCTCCAACTCCGGTCTAGACGGCACCGCATCTCTAATTCTGCGCTTTAAATCGCCAACGGTAGAAGCTGTAGGTACAGAAGGGAATGACAACTGGTGTGGAAGTTCTGCAGATGGCGAGAGAATGCAGACGGAGATTGACGGCAGTCCTGGAAAGGACGATGTCGCTGATGTTGTGGAGTTTCCTCCACTTTCAGCCTGCTCAGACGAAGCTTCTTCTGAAGACATCTTGAGAGTGTATAATTTGATTATGAGAGAGAAAGAACGGAGCAGCGCTGAGAATTGTGTGTTATGTATGGTGTACGATGTATGAACACGGTGGACATACCACCCTTGTACAGCAAACTGAAGGGTAAAGCGGCGTGACCAACAAAAGCTATAGGATCGCCGACTGCGATATTGCATTTCAAACTATCAATTAAACATGGCCTAGTCCCAATCATTCTAAATTTTCTTACTGGCCTGGTCATGGCACTTCGAGTAAAGGCCTCACCATTCTGTGTGCATTCCATCTCTCCGTGCCTACGACAAGCCACGCCGAATCCTTGTATACGTCCGACATCACGGCGAATATACCGCCAATTTATATACAGTCGCAACTTCTCATCCTCGGCACATCGCTATGAACAGAATCAGAAGCAACGCCACCGCGAATCCTTCTGGAAAAGACTGCGATTGGCACTGCGAGATACGAAAATTGAATGGTACCCAATACCTGTGGGTCTAGGCATCGGCTTTTTAGGATTCGCCCAACTGTATCATGTTTATCAGCGTCAAAAAGCTAGGGAGGAAGAAGAGGGTTCTGGTGAATATGGAGGCGATGGCCAACCCACAAGAAGAAAGAGGATACGACCTAGTGGTCCATGGTAGGATTTTCTTATTACGGAGAGACAATTGAAGCTCGTGAGACGTGAAGTGAGTTGTCGAGACTAAAGGGTCTTTTCGACGAGTTTAGGCAGGTACAAGTGATGTCAACTCTCCCCCTAAAGGCTCTATCTCGGCTATGGGGCCGCTTCAACGAACTGGAGATACCCTACTACCTTCGTGTTCCTGGGTTTCGATTGTACTCGTGGATATTCGGTGTTAAGTATGCCCCTTCTCTCTCCCACCGTGAGATTTGTTACTGATAAACCCACTACTAGCCTTTCAGAAGTATCTGAACCCGACATCCATGCCTATCCCAATCTAGCGTCATTCTTTTATCGTAGTTTGAAACCTGGCGTCCGTCCAATAGACCCAAACCCTCTGGCCCTCGTCTCCCCTTCAGATGGCTGCATCCTTCAATTTGGAACAATTGAGCGTGGTGAAGTAGAGCAAGTGAAAGGAGTTACATACAGCCTCGATGCTCTTCTAGGTTCCCAGAAGCCTGGCATAACCTCAAATCCTTTCACTCCTTCTAACTTCTTTAAGCCAGCCGAACAACCGCAATCGCCAATTCATATCGGCGATGAAGATGTCATTAAAGCAGATGAGGAATTTGCTCGAGTGAACGGCATCTCTTATACATTACCGAATCTTCTCTCCGGGCAACTCCAATCCCAACAACGGGACCACCCCTCTACTGATGTCTCGACTACCCCTAAACCCGCATCCGAAGCAGAAGTCCGGGCAGATCTAGCACTTGGAGACACCCCTTGGTATGCTCGCTTCACGTCAAATAATAAGTCTATGCTCTGCTACGCTGTCATCTACCTGGCGCCTGGGGACTACCACCGCTTCCACTCACCAACGTCATGGGTAGTAGAGAGGCGCCGTCACTTTGCTGGCGAACTATACAGCGTCTCCCCATATCTTCAGCGCACACTTCCTGGTCTGTTTACGCTGAACGAACGGGTCGTCTTGCTTGGCCGATGGCGATGGGGTTTTTTCTCTTACACTCCTGTCGGTGCTACGAACGTTGGCTCTATCAAGATCAACTTTGATCGCGAGCTCAGGACTAACTCCCTCACCACAGACACTGCAGCAGACCGTGCTGCCGAAGAAGCATCCAAGCGTGGAGAGCAATACTCGGGCTTTGCGGAGGCAACTTATGAAAGCGCAAGTCGAGTGCTTAGAGGACATGCGTTGCGCAAGGGAGAAGAGATGGGTGGCTTTCAGCTTGGGAGCACGATCGTGCTTGTCTTTGAGGCGCCAAGGGGAATTCGCAGAAACTTTGATGAAGGTTGGTGGGGTGGGGAGAGAGAGGGTGGATGGAGGTGGGCGGTGGAGAAGGGACAGAGGGTGAAGATGGGAGAGGCATTGGGTTGGGTAGAAGAAGGGTGATTTTCATCAATTGATGCGTATTAGGCGTTGTCGGAGTGCTCCTTTCTCTTTGATGGAAGCGGTATACTACGAAGTTGGTATATGTATATACTTGTCATAATGTATACGTACAAACTGTCTTGTTTCAACGAATAAATTACGAGGGCCACCTTAGAGATGAGCGCATTATGTTCGCAGGGCAGACTCGTACTCAAAGATTGTTGATGAGGTTAATCTTGTCTCAAGCAGCCAAAAAGATGGTGTGCATCCAGCTCAAGATCGACCAGTGGGAATGACAGTCGACCGAGCGAGGAAAGAGACGAACTAACAGGTTTATAAAGGACAGAATAGCTTTGCAATCCATGATGAGACTGCTAATATGAAATATACAGTCCAACGTCAAATTGAGAAGGCTTTAGCTTTGTAGTAAGGTCTTCGACGCTCTAATGTCGATCTTCCAGCCAGACACTGACGTTTTGACGTTTGACGTGAAAGGCGAACTCCGTTAGTCCAATTCATACTGTCCGTTCTCAATGCTCTTGAGGAAACAGTAGAAAACAACGACGTTAAATCACCGCGCGAGACGGTGATAACTCCGAAGCGCTTGATAGTTATGACAACTGACTTTCATTTACCTCGACTCTCTTCACAGAAGATCCCGCAGCTCGTCCATCGCTGCTTCGGTTTACTTATCTTTGGTGTGATTCTCTCTGTCATATATCGGTATTGCTGGCTAGGTAGGTGATCGCCTGCCCTGGTTACCAAGGTTTCGAGATCTCTAATTTGCTGCTTTGAACTATCTCGAAACCCTTTTCTAAACTTCCCCCCTCTGGATATTTAGATGTTCGGGATCCCTTCAAATGTGGCGCCTTAATGAACCAAGGTCAATGGCTTGATCCGGGTCGCGCAAGACACTCCAGGACAGCATATCAAATCTGGCAACCTCCGGGATGTCTGCTGCACGAGTACAAGGAACCAGAGCTCATGGCATGCCTGCAATCCAAGCGATTGGTCTTTATTGGCGACTCCACCACGCGGCAAATCTTCTGGGCTATAGCGAAGAAGCTGGATGAAGATGGGGTTGAAGACGATATGACCGTGGCTGAGAAACATGCAGACTTTAGCTTTAGCAGGAATGGCGTGATGCTGGAGTTTATATGGGATCCATATCTCAATTCATCACGACTTCACGAAGAACTACAAGCGTATCGAAGCACACCAGTTGCTCCAGTAAAACATATTGAAGAGCATAGAGAAAGCGCGGCACTCATACTAGTGGGAGGCGGTCTTTGGTTTGCACGAAATGTGCGTGTCAACGCAATGAAGGGGTTTAAAGAATCTATTGACAGCATCATTACATATATGAACCCTCCGATTATGGCGTCTCCGGCCACACCACAGCCATTCGCCCAAAATCTCGGATCCAAAAATCTTCTCCTCATGGCTCCTGTTCAGGTCCCAATATACGACTTCCTTTCCCCCTCTCGCTCAGAAACAATCACATCTGAAAAGGTCAATGCAATGAATGACTACCTTAAACAGCTCTCTGCATTTCAGGAGACAGATATAGTGTGGAGCTTTAATCTGATGGCATGGAGGCAGAGGGGCGCCTATGAGGAGAGCGGCCTGCATGTTGTGGAGAGCGTCGCAGCTAGAAAGGCAGACGTGCTTCTGAATTTAAAATGCAACGTCGAAGCAGCCTCCGGAAAGGATGGCCAGGGATACCCTTACGACCGGACATGCTGCTGTAACTATCACAGACCAGGATGGGTGCAATGGACAGGGTTGGTTGGGACTTTGGTGATTCTGCCTTTTCTGGTATGGATTACTCGCACAGGTTCGTGCGCGCGTCTTTTGATCAATTATACATCTTCTGTGCTGATATGAGAGCAGATCGCACACGTATCCGGTTCCTACCTTCTGGCAAGGTTCTTCGAGCTCTTCTTGTATTTCTACTTGCTGTTGTCTATTGTTTCTATGCCGATCGCACACAGGTGTTCGAAAAGGCACACAAGAAGCACTCAGCGAGAGAATTCATTGCTATAAGCGGTGTTTTCCTTTCTCTAGGAGTTCTGTCGATCCGACGTTCAATCTCCTCGCCAATACTGGGCTCCAGAGAACAAACAGCACTAGATCAACGATATCTTCCCAGGCACCAAACAGATGAATGGAAAGGTTGGATGCAACTTATCATTCTCTCATACCATTATACTGGCGCCTCCAGGATCCTCTGGATTTATTTTCTGGTTCGGCTACTTGTTGCCAGTTATCTCTTCATGACTGGTTTCGGACACACCGTCTATTTCTACAGCAAAGGCGACTATTCTATATGGCGTGTCGCAAGTGTTCTTGTCCGGCTTAATCTCCTCAATTGTGTGTTGCCATACATGATGCGCACAGATTACATGTTTTACTACTTTGCACCACTTGTTAGTTTCTGGTTCATTGTGATATATATCACAATGAGGATTGGACAGGGCCGTAACGGCTCCCTTCCCTTTTTATTTGGCAAGATTACCATCTCAGCCAGTTTAATTACAGCATTCACAATGATCCATGGACCCCTGGAAGCCGTTTTCACCATCTTAGAATATACATGTCGGCTGCACTGGGACGTCAATGAATGGCGCTTTCGCGTCTCACTTGATATGTTTATTGTGTACGCCGGTATGCTGGTTGCAATCCTCTACGTTAAAGCATCTACTTCTCCCAGGAGTCAACGACTGGATTCAATATTAGAACATCCTTACTTTCAATATCTCCGGTTTGTTCTCACATTACTTTCCTTCGCCATCTTCTATTTTTACTCCATCCTTGTTCGCCGTTCTCCCGACAAATACAATTATAATCGGTGGCAGCCCTACATTTCCTTTCTTCCTATCATCGCCTTCACCGTCGTCCGAAATTCTCACCGTCACCTGCGCAGCTTCCATTCTGCATTCTTCGCCTGGGTAGGTCGCTGCTCACTTGAGACATTCACATTGCAGTTCCACATATGGTTGGCGGGCGATACGAAGGGCTTGCTGAGCTTGGGCACATTTGGCTGGTGGCGCAAGGGGAAGTGGTACAATTTTATAGTAGTAACTACGATATTTCTGTACGTTAGCTGGTGTGTAGCGAGAGAGACCGAGGTCCTGGTACAGTGGATCATCCGTGGTGAGGAAAGGTGGGGCAGAGTCCAAGAGGCTTTGCTCATGGAGAAGGTTGACCAAGACGAAAAGCCAGAGCTACCACTGAGGAAGAGCCATAACAGCGAGAGGCAAAAACTGATGATCACTGGAGGATACAACTATGGTGAGGCTGGTAAAGGTGAATTCAGACCAGCAATGGCCACGTGGTGGAAGTGGTTATTCATAAAACTCTGGAGGTGCGAGGATTTGGTTACGAGATTAGGGGTGCTTGCGGTAGCAATGTGGTTGCTGAATGTGGTGAGTCCACCTGCGATATAACTCGTCGATCTGCTTGATTCAGGCCTTGACTGAATTGTCGTGCCAGACGTATACGTGAAAGTCTTCCATCCATTAGCCTTTTGCTTTTGTCATGGGCAGCATGGCGGATTATCTCAACGTTCTTGTCTCTCTTCTGGCCATAATATATCCATTCCAAGAAGGCAAGATGAAAGGGAAGCGAAAGGAATATTTCTGTTCAGTCTATACTTCTAGCCTCGGCGTTTGCCATGTGGAGTGTTGAGCCAAAAAGGAGTTCGGGGTGAAAAAGGGCTTTCTCTTTTCTTCCACTACTTTTAAATATTGCATCGGGTTGCTTTTCTTAAAGAGCGAGTGTATTTAGTTGAAAGGCATGCATGACCCCCGATAGACGGAGATTTGAATTAGTTGCTAGGCGTCCTACGTTCCCACAAGATTTTTCGACTAGATTGCACCAAAGATATAATATATACCCAACCGACAGTCTGTAATTCTGGTCGGACTTCCTGCATGAGCAGTGGTTCTGCACTCTGCAGCGAAGCGGAATTCTAGACGGCAAGGATTCAGTCAATCAGGAGCGACCATCAAATGCTGACCTAACACGCCAAAACCTCTTCAACGAGCGGATGAGCGACGCCGCCCTGTACCAGTCCATGTTTAGTCCCTGTTTACCCCTGAACCAACACCTTTGCCTTGGTTACTCTACTGCGTACTCTTACCTCAGCGAGCTCAGGCCCTCGCTCGGCGCAAGCGCGCGCTAAGCCTAAAAAGGCAATGCTCTCACAGAGTATAACCCCTTTGGGGTTAGCTCCGTGCGTAAGCGCGGCGCTGTCACGGGCCTGAGCCTGCTGAGGTAAAGCGTACTCTACATGCCGGTGAATTTCCCCATCCGGTTTAGCCCACCCTCTTCCGGTAAGGCGTCTCGCTTGGCCCTCCCGCCGCTTTTTCGCGAGCTTCAACCCCATCGATTTAAATCTATCGCCATTTCCCACCTCGATTCCCTACCGTTTGCCCTTCATGCATGTGCTGCGCCCCCTCTTTTTTTCCCGTGTCTCATCTCAGTGTTGCCGACAATCGAAGAATCCTAGGGCCATCGATGAGTTCCCACCTCATCTCCAACTTGAACGAGCCGATCGTGACGCATTCGACTGCGCCGTAAGCACTTACCTGTCAATGCCGCCCTGTTAGGCATCCATCGGTGGCCTTGACAGTGAGCCCATTGGCCTGCTGTTGCGACAATCCCTCCGTCCTCGGCCGCGCGAAACTTTCCGGTTGATGACACGGCACTGCGAGGCCGTGTGCATCAAGCTTAGGCAGGGTTAGAAGCTGTCTGGCTTGGTTTTCAGCACAATATGGATTCTCCCGACATCAGATCTTGTGTTTGATTGGGCAGGGAGGGATAGTGTGGACAAGGGACGCCGGGACCGGCATTTCAGCGTACGGACTTAGGCGCATGGAGAGGCAGGGGATGACGAATTCCAGCGTTCTTTTGCGGGGCACACTGGCGCACTACTAAGCTGTTCTACCGCAAGAGTTATACTACGTAGTACTGGCCATTGGTACTGGGCCACGCTGCCCTGCCAAGGAACTTGACGCCACTACTAGATTTGATTTGCTTATGTTTTGGCGGTTCTGGAAAACCGAATATTAATTGCAGGTTCATGGAATCAAGAAAGGCATCTGCCATGTCTTCATTGTTCCCTATCCCAGAGCAGCGGCAATATCAAGAAACGTCTAGTATTACATTATGCTCTAAAGAACCTACCAATCCTCCGTAATGCTACCTTGCAGAAAGGGGTTTTGAAGCGCCATTGCCCAGGGTTACATTCGAACGTATAGTTCGGTCTGTGATGTGAATGTCTGGATACTTTGGATATGCTACAGTCCATGCTATACGTCGCTATTTAGGGCCGGTCCAATGCCCGCTGACACAATCCAACCCCTGAGACACTGCACTGCCCGGGCATCGGTCTGTCTTGCCTGCTAGAAAGGAGGCATTCTATCGTCTAGCTAGGTAAAAACCGAGACGCTAATCTCCTTGGCTTGGCCTAGTGACAAGGTTTGCGGCGGCGAACGCTTGAACAGAGGGAGGCCACCCGTATCCAATTAGATCCGCCCGACCCTAATGCCTATTATTCCGGGTCGGGAGGTCCGCGATTCCGCCTCGCTCGTAGGCCCCCCAGACTATTGTAGGTAGTCCCATAGAGGCGTACCAATAAGTCTTGAGGGAGTATTATTGGAGCCCTTGTGGCATACCCTCCGCCATTCCTGAGAGATTCACGAAGGATCAATTGAACATTCCCGTGTACCACAGAATGCCCTATTGGATGATATCTGCCCAGTCTAGGTAGCTCCAGCATCCTAGAGATTAATGTATTGGTGGAACTTCAACCGTCCGAGTATCAGTCTACCTTCCCTGATCGATCCATTGGGGTGGCTCCTGGTCCCACTGGCACCCCAGCCTGCTGAAACAGCTTTGCCTGTCAATAGACCGATGGCTGTGAGTCTGCCTTAGACACGGCAAAGACACGATCCCGATCCCCAATGTCCGGCCCATAAATGAGAGAAGGGCAACCGGTGGCGATTTACACATCATGCTGCCCCAGCTATCGCCTCTTAGCCCCCAATCCTTTGGAAAGTGTGCCTCGCTGTGCCCCTTGGAACGCCGGAACCCATCATTATCTGTCTCTTTCTATGTGAGCATCCCTGCCATTCTTCTCCTGAACTAGGTGGAAAGCTACCTTGCTCGCATAGGTATTGCTAACACTGTGCCGTATAGCCAATCGTAAAGCCCTCCTCTTTATTACTCAGCTAGGCCAAAGAGGAAAGAGGGGCAAGATTCCGCTCTGCAGCTCTCCAACCGGAAGGTATCTGAGTGCCACTTGCAAGGTGTATCACTAAATTTCCAAGTGCCTTTCCAACATAATTGAATCGGAGACTCCATCCTCTCTGATAGGTTCCATATGCCGCGTCAAGGGATTAACTCCGGTACATCCATCCGATTGCTTGGGAGGGGGAGAGATGCCGCGTACGGTGGCAGGAAAGAATGTATTACAGATAGTCTGTAAAATTGTCAGCCTGAAGTTGTAAGCCATGCTTGAGTGAGGCTGTGGGGTATGCAGAATAACCTCATAATTATAAAAAAAAACCTCTACAATCGTAGTAGAATTCATTGATGAAGTTGTTGGCTCAAGCCGAAACAGGGTGGGGAACCACCCGAGCTCACCTGGTGCGCACTCACCCATGCTCACCCGGCTCACAGCTCGCGTGGCACAGGGCGGCGTCGCTTCTTGGCATCCGTTCGGTGATCCAGAGGTGCTGTCGTCCAGACGGGGACCTAGACCGTTGACGAGGTCATTGTCGTGGTCCTACTATAATGTTAGTATACCTCTCACGCTGGAGAACGGAGTGTTACTGACAGTCAGAGCACCAAGTAACTTATGGTCAGGATATTCCCGGGCATTAAAGAAGATGTCTTTCCGTCCTCTATTCAGGTATCGGTCATCGTATGCAGCAGAATATTGTGCATAGCCATCTTTGTCGAAGTCGTCAATCCGCAGGCCACTCGCGCGCGCGTCCGCAATGCCCTGTAGTATGACCTTCTCGCAGGGACTCCGTGAGAAGGTGACCGGATCGTCGAAGTCGAGCCACGGAAACACATCGATACGCAACGGCAGTTCGAGGGCCGGCAGAGTCTTGGTGACGCTGTCCTTCGAGGGTTGCCCGAGCAGACTGACGCGTTGGAACCTGAGAAGAGACCATCTACGTTAGCAAGACTACATAACGAACGCAAGGAATGCCTACCAGGATGCTGGGGATCGGAAGGCCTGCCGCACACCGTAGGCGAATGATCCGACCGCGTTCGCGACCGCTGAACCCATATGGCCGAGTAACTGTGGAGGATTGTCAACACCCCGGACCTCCTGCTCCTCGGCTGGTGGAGCATTGCGATCCCGCGGGGCGGCGTGGCCGGCCTTGACCATTGTTGGTACTGTGTATCGACAGAAGGAGGACGAATAAACAATAGGGCAAGTCAAATCGAGCTATCGGAACAGAATGCCCGTCGCGAAAAGGATTCCCGACGATGCCACGAACTCAACTCGGGTATCTCTGTCAAGCCAATCCAGGATCTCCGCGCCTACGCCCGTGAGTACCAAGACATCGGTTTTCTCGCGACTGCAGAGGTCGTCGAATGCTCTGCAACAGACCTTATCGGCCAATACGTCGGCCAAATGGGGCCAAAGACACAGATGCTATTGGAAAAAGCGCTAGGAAAAGTTCTCTTCATCGATGAAGCCTACCGTCTGGCCGAAGGCCATTTTGCCAAAGAAGCCATGGATGAGCTAGTCGACTGTCTCACTCTTCACGAAATTACTCCAGAAGAAAAAGAAACTCGATACTTCGATTTTGGACCAAGCAGTACTCAAACCCAGGCTGCTGCAAATGTTCGATGAACTGTCGGGAACAGATAATTGGGCGAATGCGCGAGATGTAACGACGCTCGCGAAGAAGGTCTTTGGAAAGATCATGATATCTGCTAAACCGTCGCTAGCAGATTTGGTGGTTGACGAGGGGACTATTATTGGGGAAATCGAGTCGATGATCTCTGAGCGCGCACACGGGAGTCTAAGCATCGTGGCTCTCAACAATCGCCTACCAGCAACCCGTAATACTCTTCCAGTAGCGTCTCAAACCCCTGCCAATAAATCCCTCCCCCACAACCCAAATCTCGCAAGCTGCTCCCACCATCACACACAACGAACCTCCACTTTCCGAACCCGCTCAACAAACCCCACCACCTCCCAACGACAACCCACCTCGCGACGCCGGCGTAAGCTACGAAATATGGGCCCAACTCCAACTTGACAAACTCTCCGCTGAAGCTCACGAAAAAGAATACCAATCCCTCCTCGCGCACTCCCATGCCCTCTCCGAACTCAAATCCCAACCCCAACTCACTCCTCTCTCTTCCGACGATGAGGGCGGTGAAGGCGACGAAGCTCGCTGCCTCTTCGAACACAAAGACTTCAAAGGGAGCTGCAGAGGCGAGCGAAGGAGGAGGAGTTGGAGGAGTTGGAGAGGAAGAGGAAGAAGATGGAGGAGGAGAGGAAGAGGGAAGCGGAAGCGCAGAGGAAGTTGAGGAAGATGGGGGTTTGTGTTGCGGGGTTTACGTGGGTGAGGGAGGCGGGTGGGTGGGGTGGTAGTCATTGGGGTTTGGAAGGAGAGCTTGGGTTCTGAACGGAAGGAGGGGAAGTTGTGGTTGTGAGACAGAGTGACTGAAAGGGATGAAGGAGAAGGGGTCAGCAGCTATATCAATTGAGGGATGTTTGTGTGTTTTTTCTCGAAAAGTTACGAGTATGTCATGTCTACACAAAATAGGAACGGAGGCAGCCGCTGGCAAGGCCTGCATAGTAAGGCGAAGTTTTCCATTTGAATAGATGCACATAAGTAGATAGGGTTGGATTGAAATTATTCAAAGATGACACTGTTCGTATGAAATGACGTTATCAACTAGAGGAAATAAGTATGCTGACGTGCAGTATGAATGTCTTGTAAAGATAGCTCTTATGAACCTGAGAATTTTCAAGCGTTATGTCTGTGCAGACACTGTAAAAACAATGGCTGTTCTCACAACTTGATGTTGTGAATGACGGCAGCGTGGTTTTTGAAATGCATGTCAGAATCCAACTTCGCCTCGCAAACCGGGTGAGGGCAGTCGGGGTTCTTGCTCCAGTTTCTGGTCCGCAAATGCCCATTTACATGTCGAATCAGGGCATCGCGACGGGAGAAGGAGAACGTTCTGGCGGAGTGACACAGGGAAGCCTCGCCGAGACAGAACAGGCACTGCGTACCTGGACAAGATATTGGAAACAGATCAGGATCCTCATACGTAATCTCCTCCTGCGTAATCTCCTTATAGGCCTGTCTAGGGGCCTGGCGAGGGGCTTCACGACGGCCACAGAGAGAGATCATGTCTTGTAAAGCATTCAGTCGATTTTCGTATAGCTTATGTTCGGACATCTCCGTAACGTCTCTATTTTGACAAAACAGAACAGCTAGCTGCTCCCGTTCCTCGAATATGAATGTTGGTGTACATGGAGGTGATTCCGCGACGTTGTTCATCGATCATCGATATGTCTGATACTGGAGTTTTTAAAATAGCTCTTCCAATCCTTGTCGAGTGTGGGGCGTTTTACTTGCTCTTTCCTGCATCTCAGATCTGCAAGAGTCGTGCAATAGTCGTCATGCAGCGCCGTACCCATTGCTGCTTTGATGCTTCCAAACTTTGCCATTATATCAGCTCTGCGTTGAACCCGTTCGTCTTCAAGCCTTTGCACTTCTGGATCGAATTTGACTGCTCGTTGGTCTGGCTGGATTGAGCTTGGAGCTTCAGGGTCTCGGGTTAGATTCATATGGCCGGCAAGGTTGATAAGTGCGTCTTTAGAAGGAGTCCCAAGATATGCTGACTGGGTATCTGTACCCACTACCTGATTGATGTAGTATTTGTCATAGATCTCAGCTCGGGAATGGCCCATGATTTGATTCCGTTCAGCAGTAGTTGCTATTTCTAAAAGAGGACAAACGATTAGTTAAAGAAAGAATGGAGAAGATAGAAGGTATACTAACTGTTAATGGCATTGGCAGCTCCTCTACGGAGACAGTAAAATCGGAAAGGATCTCTGAAACCTGCAGACTTGCCGAGACGTAAATTTTGGTTAGAGATAGTTGCGTATTGAAGGGCCTTTGTAGGTGATGTGATGATTCGTCCTCCTTCGGAGACTGCACATCGAAAGAACGGAATCTCCAACATGGACTCTTTCCAGCGAAGTGGAAGGCTCTGCAAGTGGGAAGGGACCTGGAATGTCCGGAGGTCTTCAGGGCAATTGATCCATTCGCTTGCAAATGCATCATCGGCGAAGGCCAGGGCAAGGGCATGCAGGATAGGACAAAAGGCAAGATTATCGTCTCGTTCATGAAACACAAATTTGGGACTGTTTAGAAAAACGTCTTAGCTCTAAACATCTTCAAGAACTTAAATAAATTACCAACTTACGGTGATCCCTTGTCCCTCTTGCCTTTCGTGATACGGAGCGTCACCGTCATTATCAAGATGTTTCGTGAGGGGCATTCAGGGTCTCTGACTTTAAAAATTTCGATGTCCTTATACTTGAGACAGTCGTTTGTATTATAATAACCGCTGCCCTCAACGAGTGCTCCTGGACGTGCAGATGTATAAGCCATCAACAAAATGGGTAATGCATGCTGTACTCGTTGCCGCTCAACAGGATAGTAGCTAGCGCATAGAGCCCAATGATGGTGTAACAGTTGAAGCAGGTCATCGACACTCATAGTAGGCTTAACTTACGCAGTCTCGTTCAGATCATACTCGACTCTAAGAACCGTGCTAATAAACTATAAAATTATCAGCTTCAGTTGCGAAAAAGGACAAAAAAGTGCCTAGAACAGACCGATTTCATCTCCGCAGCCATAATAAGATCCATCTTCTCATACATCTTCCACGCATACATCATCCTCCAGTAGCGCATCCGCACATAAAAAGTATCCAGCTTTTTAATGTTGTGCTTATCCAAATACCAATGCATAAACCGCCGTAAATCAGCTACACTGATTGTGCGAAGGCGCCGAAGAGGATCTGGATCAGACGCTCGAAGCGCACAGTACCTGTCAAAGTTCAAGCAGTCAATATATGTAGCTTTAAGAAGAGACAGAATATCTGTAGTGAGGAGAGTACGCACTTCTTCCAGATCTCCCAAATCCGATTCACCTCTTTCTCAGTTGAAGGACTGATTCGGAATAGAGAGGGCGTCAACTCTTTGTCCACATAGAGCTGTTCATAGTATTCTGCATCAAGATGTTTGTCATTTTCCTTCACACGCCGTGTTTGCCTTCGTGCCCTACCCATTGAGCTTACCACTAATGTAAACGTGAGCAGGACGGTGTATGGGGATAGCACACGATGAGAGAGAATGAGGGAGCAACAGGGATGGGTAGAACAGTGAGAATGAATCGGTGATTTTGCTGTGAGCGAGGAATGTCTGAGGATGGGAAGACATCGTTACAGTCGGGTTTGCTGCCATAGTTATAGACAAGAGATGGCGAGGTGACTTTAGAAACAGACCCACGAGCTGTTGGGAGAGCCCGTTTCGGCTCCCGCTCTCGTGGGCGGTAATAAGGTAGGCGACGTTGTAAGCGGCAACGTCCATGATGGAAAGGCATCAAAAAACGGCGTCAAAACCCTCAGTTTTCGGAGGCCATTTCACTGGCATATCGTGTTACTCCGTACTCCGTACTCTACTATATACATGCCGGTAAATTTTCAGGTTTAGCCACCCTTCATTGTCCAGCCGTCCGATCAAGTAGGGCATATCACCTGATCGCTTGCCTAGTCATATCCGCCATTCCACATTCTTCTCTGCCCATGGTGCAGAGCAAGCACTATGGACCCCTTTCATCAGAGACCAGACTGGCTGGGACCACCATAGCTATTCTCCTCCAGCATATTTTTCGCCTTTATATATTCTCCTGGTTAACTGCCCTTTCCAGTTTCGGGCCTTAGCGCATCAATTGCCGCTTTGTTGGTCGCCGTGAGTCCTAATACATATATACTTCCACCTTTCTACCATTCTGCGTTGGAGATTCGACATTTTCAAGGTAGTCATTGACGAAGGTATCATACTCATCAACAAGTAGATCAACACAAAAGTATTAAAATTAGCAAGACCAAATAAAGGAGGGAGTCATACTTACCCTTTGAACACCAGCAAGCGTCTTATAACCTCTTTGCGAAGCACTCCTAGGTGCCTTATTAACCAGACCAACACATGCTTTAAGGCTATCAGCAGGGTCGATATTCCTAGAGGCGTCTCCACCCAGACACATGGCGTAATTTTCGCAGAACTCTATAAGCGCTCGAGCTATCATACGCTTGAGAGCCTGGTCTGCATCCGCAATATTCAGACTGCGGGTGGTAGTAGAGAAATTAAACTTTAAGATGAAGTATTGCCCTGGCATCGCTCTTCCTTCTGCGATATCTCATGTATGTACAGTACATCGAGATCCTATAGTGAATAAAAGAGGTAAGCTCGCACGTCAGGACAGCCAGGGACATAGTTGCAGACCCCGCAGAATGATTGATGTTCATTTGTATACTGAAGACCGTGGAAGTGTTCCAGCATGCTTACTGTCAATGATTTGCCGAACCGGCAAGGGCGGAAGAAGAGAATTGTATTGTCTATTTCATGCAAGACAGAAATATAGCGAGTGCAATCTAAATAAGCCTGGCCCTTTCTCTGTAACAAATCAAAAAACTCATAGTTCCGGATCGAAAGTAATGTGGATCGCCGCTTATAATCAGGCTGCTGTCGTCGACTTGATCTTTGGCGGTGGTGCCATGTGAGTATGAATGCTTCGGTTTTGTACCTAGGTAAGTAGAATCTTTCTCTTCCTCATGGCAGAGCCTACAATGTCTTCTGTCACCATCGTTTAGACCAATGCGACTATAAAATTTAGGACCGGCTCCGAGCGTTCATATGCTTACCAATGCTGGCATATTCGTCACCTCCTTCTCTTTCTGTAACTCCTGCCTGGGATATGCTAGTTCCTCTTCAAGGTGCACGATTTTCTCACTAATAGTCCCCATCTTAGGACTGCAGGGTGCAATGCGCCGGATGAGCTTTGGTCCAAGGAGGACCCGAGGATGAACGATATAAGGAATCAAACAGTTCATTGGGTTGAAGATGATATTGAAGCGTGGGGAAAGCGGCGAGCTAAAACTTGAACGGGCGGAGCTCGCCGTTTAAAGCGGCGTCAATTGGGTGAACATAACGAACAAATCCCACTCTGCATGTTATCAACTCCACCCATTTGCAAACACGCAGGCTCACCTTGGTGCTCGAGCCACTGTCAAGGATAGAATATGTCTGATAAAGGCGATAGGGGTGGAGAAGGGTGAGTGACGCATGGCCTCTCCTTCATATGCAACGCGCGTAATTCAGATCGAGCATCTTTGTTCTCTTGAACTTGCCTATTGCCGGTGATTGACACGATTTAACACTCCAGTAGCCATAGGCGGTCGAAATCATCATTGGCCTTGTCGATCCTTTACCGAGACAGATCAAGAGATGACCGGGAAGACAAGCTAAATACAACTGGGGCGAGCCCGTCTACCGTCGTTCCACCGCAAGCGCCTGAGAAGTCAGCCTCAATCGAGCAATCAGTCAGAGCCTTCCGGCTCTTCGAGTCTCTGAGAAGCGGTGATACTGCTGCGATCTTAAAAGCTGCCAAGGAGACTTCTGGCAACGGTCCAGGAGACCCGAGAATCAGTACATCCTCCTTTACCTCAAGCTCTGCTGGGCCACTAGAAGGAACTACTTTGCTTCACTTGGCAATTCGATGCGCCGAGCTTCCGGTCTTGGAATATATCCTCTCTGTCGCATCCACGACGCCTGGTGTCAACATCGACATCAATGCACGTGACAGAGATGGAAACACGCCACTCCACTTAGCTTCTCAGCTAGGCCGATCACCCATCGTGGATTTGCTTCTCGAGCAGAAGGAGATCAATGACTCCATCACAAATTGCCAAGGACGAGCGCCGATTGATCTTGCTCGTAATCCAGATATCTTTCAGAAGCTCCAAATAGCGCGTTCCATTTTCCTCGACAAGACGGTTCAGGAAGTGCACAATTTGATTGGTAGAGCGGACTACAGTGGTCTTGAGAAGCTTCTTGATGATTCCCGAGTCCAAAATCTTCTCGATGTTAATAGTGGCGAGCTTGTCACGGATCCAAATACTAGTCAAACTGCAGGAACACTACTCCATGAAGCTGCAAGGAAGAAAGATATCCGCCTTATACATATCTTGTTACTGCACGGGGCGGACCCATTCCGTCGTGATCGGAAAGGCAAGCTTCCGCAGGATGTCACGAAGGATGAAAAAACTCGCGCTATCCTAAAGAGATCACCTGCGGCGGCGGCGGCTCAGCGTGGCATTCAAGAAAAAGCCGTTCTCGGAAGCTCAGTAAATGTGGCATCATCGATGGCTGGTGGGGCCTCCTCTGAGAGTGCTTTGACAAGTAAGGAAGGTAGGGAGATGAAGGGTTATCTGAAAAAGTGGACGAATTACACCAGTGGCTACAAATTGAGATGGTTTGTTTTAGAAGATGGCGTTCTCAGTTACTACAAGAATCAAGGCAAGAATATTACTGCATACCCCTTAGTAGAAATCCTATCTAAATATCTATAGATGATGCTGGTTCCGCTTGCCGAGGCGCTATCAACATGCGTATCGCAAAGTTACACATGGATCCTCAAGACAAACAACGATTTGAAATACTCGGGAAATCATCGGTCAAATACCACCTCAAAGCAAATCACGTTGTTGAGGCAAAGCGGTGGTACTGGGCATTGAACAATGCTATTCAGTGGGCTAAAGATGAAGCAAGGGAGGAGGAAAAGCAGAAGATTAAGAGCACCGAGCAACTCCGTCAAGCAAAGATCGAGCAAGCGGAGAGGACTCACCAGAAAGATAGAGATAAGTCTGATGAATCTGCAAGCATTTCTAGCGCAAGGCAGGGTAATCGCAGCAGCAAAGGACTATTCTTCGGCAATAACCCAAATTTTGCTCGTATGTCTGGTGGTTGTTCTATTACCGGACCTGCAAGCTTTGTTGAAGAGGAAAATAGTGCTCCATATGACTCATACGAGCCTAGCATTGGGAGAGTCGTCAGCAATGCCGGCGCGACTACTGTCGAAGGCGACGTCGACGAGGACGAGGAATACGGTGACGATGAGAGTAGCCGGGAGATCCAACCAGCAAGCAAGGATGCGTTCGACATCACCGCGCAATCGGCCAAATTGCAATTGGAAATGTTGGCCCACATATCCGCTGCTTTACATGCGGAGGGAAGCAGGAATCCTAACATGACGATCTCGAATGCTACAATCGTGTCAGCAATGAGTTCATATGAGTCTGCAGTTGAAAGCTTGAAAGGCCTGGTGGGCGACCTCTTGAAGATATCACGGGATCGTGACGCCTTTTGGCAATACAGACTTGACCGTGAGGCGGATGTCAGGAGACTATGGGAGGACAGTATGGCCCGCCTGGTGAAAGAGCAAGAGGCCCTTGAGGGCAAGATCGGGGAGTCTGAAATTAAGAGAAAACGAACGAAGAGGGCTCTGCGAGATGTTTTAGACGGTAGCAACGGAATACCTGTCGACAGTCGCCCTGCAAGTCCAGATGCAGAAGAACACGCAGAGGTCGTTGAAGTGCCGGAGGATGCGGGTCCTGGCCAGAGTGTGGTCTCGCTCAAGCCCATATCAGGAGGTCTAGGAAGACGAAAGTCCCGGATTGAGGAGATCATCAGCATCTCTGAATCTGAGGAAGAGGCTGATGAAGAGTTCTTTGATGCCATCGAAACAGGGGAATTGGAGGTGATCTCAGAAATGCCCAGCAGTCCAGCCCCTGAAGTCGTGGAAGAGGCCAAATCTGCTCTAGACATAAGAGAACTGAAGAAATCTGAAATTGAGCCTTCTTTCGCTGGATACGAAGACGGGATTCGAGAACGACTGAAACTGGACGCTGATAATCGGCCAAAGATCTCCCTTTGGGTTAGTGAGTTTATTTCGTGTGAAATGATATATGCTGATTTATCTCTTAGGCGATCCTAAAATCTATGATTGGTAAAGATATGACGAAGATGACCTTACCCGTGTCCTTTAACGAGCCGACATCTCTGCTCCAGCGTGTTGCGGAAGATATGGAATACACAGACCTTCTTGATATTGCTGCGGACCGTTCAGATCCTACAGAGCGAATGGTTTACGTGGCAGCCTTTGCCGCCAGCGAGTACTCCTCTACTACTGATCGTGTTGCAAAGCCGTTCAATCCACTTCTTGGTGAGACATATGAGTACGTGAGGCCCGATAAAGGGTATAGATTCTTCATCGAACAAGTCAGCCACCATCCTCCTATTGGCGCGGCCTGGGCTGAGTCGCCAAAGTGGGATTACTATGTAAGTTTTTGCGTTCCACCGCTGCGGAGTGAATGGCGCTAACCTAGGAAAGGGCGAATCCGCCGTCAAATCAAAATTCTATGGGAAGTCATTCGACATCAATCCCCTTGGCACTTGGTTCTTGAAGCTGCGACCAATTACCGGCGGTGAAGAGCTGTATACATGGAAGAAAGTAACGTCATCAGTCGTTGGCATCATCACTGGCTCGCCGACTGTTGACAATTATGGGCCGATGGAGATCAAAAATTGGACATCTGGAGAAGTGTGCAACCTCGATTTTAAGGCGAGAGGATGGAGAGCCGCCGGTGCGTACGAGGTAAAAGGAAGAGTGTTGGATTCCAGCGGCAACCAGAGATGGAGCGTTGGTGGCCACTGGAATGACAAGATATATGCACGCCTAACACCTGGGTATGATGCTGCCGTGGCTGCTCCCGACAATACATCCATTCGAAGCGGCAGGTCAGGAGGTACAAATCAAGCCTTCTTAGTATGGCAAAGTCATCACCGTCCATCCAGAATACCATTCAACTTAACTCCGTTTGTGATCACTCTCAACGCAATTCCAGACTCGCTTCAGAAAGTGGTTTGTCCTACAGATACCCGTCTGCGCCCAGATCAGCGCGCGATGGAGAATGGAGAGTACGACTTCGCTGCCACGGAGAAGAACCGCTTGGAGGAAAAACAGAGAGCGGCGCGAAGGGAGAGGGAGGCTAAAGGAGAAGAGTTTATGCCGAAGTGGTTCTCTAAGGGTCGCTGCGAGGTTACTGGAGAGGAGTACTGGGTCTTCAGTGGGGAGTATTGGAGGATGAGGCAGAGAGTTGCGCAGGGAGAGGAGTGGAAAGGCATCGATATATTCTGAGTGACGGGAATGAAACATAGGGTAAGGTGGCTTAAGGTGCTTACTTTGTTCGACGTTTTTTCTTCTTAAATCTTGAACAGAGAGGATACAATAATTTCTAGGTAAAGGTACTCCAAATGGATACACCTTCCTTCTGCGAAGACAGTGTTCTGAGCTGGCCTTCCCCCCCCTTTTCCCCCTTTTCCTCTGTATTTTAATATCGTGGTCTAAGAATACTAGCTTCGTCGCATTCAACTTGTAAGAAAGGTAGTTAATATATCTGTGTCAGTGACAGAGAACTCAGTAACTCCACGATAAGGTAGAAGTCATTGCTCGCCTACATCTTTTAATTGAAAAGGCTATCGTTTGTGAATCCTAGATGCATATTCAGAACTCGAAAAAAAGGGGCATTTCTATATATCTGCCTCCCCTTACTCCTTCCCCCCGTCTCCACCCTCTTTTTTCTCGTCATGCAACGATTCCTACGCAGGCTTTCCTTCTTTTCTTATGTTGGTTGTTGAAGACCTAATGGAGATGGCGATGGAAATGAAAGTAGAAATGGGGATAAGATACTCATTCTATAAGGCGCAAAAAAGAGAGAATAAAAGAGTCTCGTAGCTTAAAAATTAATTGAACCCCTATCCCATGATCTCCATGACCCTAACCACCACCATCCTCCTCCTCCTACTCCTCCTCCTTCTCCTCCTCCTCCTCCTCCTCCTCCTCCCCCCCATCCTCCCTAACAATCCCCTGCAAAAACACCGACCCCTCCGCCTCCGCTCCCTGCATCAAATCGAAACTCTCCTCGCTCGTAACACTCGCCAATTCCATGCCATCTCCATTCCTGTTATTGCTGTTCGCGCCATTCCCAGGACCACCACCCGTCGTTGTCCTGATTCTTTCTCGGGTTCCTCGTCGTTGGTTTCCGGCGGCCAATGGTAAGATGGCAGCTTCTGAGGGTAAGAGGAGGTTCCGACGATGCCATTCCCCAACAAACATGCCCTCGGGATCTACTTCATTTCGCAAACGCACCCAATCAGCCATTTTGGGGTACATGTTCCTAAACTCCTCGCGCGTGACGGTCGAGAAATTTTTCGCCCAGTGAGGGCGCCCGCCGAGGTCCTTCATGAGCCATTCGAAGGCCTGGTAGTAACGCTCGCGGCATGGTGGATTGCGGTGGTAGGGACGGTAGAGGGTCGCGTTGAGATAAAGGGTTGGACAAGTGTCGCAGGAGGGGTCGAGCCAGGGTTGCAGGTTGCCGGGTGGGGGGTTAGAGACGGTGTCGGAGACGCGGACTTCGATTGGGGAGTGAACGTAGACGCCGTGGGGAGAGAATGGGATCCTGCTGCTGGCTTGGTCACCGCCAATCCAGGCCTGGAGGCGAGTGATGGCTTCTGGACCTTTTTCGAGGGGGATTGCCCACTGTAGAAGAATTTGGTTACTCTAAAGATTGCGCAAAAGGAGGGAAACGAGAAGGTTCGGGCAGTTAGGGGGCCTATACCTCATTGACAAATTGCGAATACAAGCAGTCCATAAGCAAGCCTTTCCCACCCTCCTCAACAGCAGAATTGCAGGCGCCATTTCTGAACCCATATTGCATGCCAAAAACGAACCATTCAATGGAAGGCAGCAAACTCGGGACCCATTGCGCCAGATAGAGCAGCACATGATACGTATGAAACCCCACCCAAGCACCATACCAACTCGTCGACGTTCTTAGCGGCTTCTCTGTCTTATTCGCTTTCCAGACGATTGCCCGTTTCCCATATGGCATCCACCATACGCGCACAAACTCCGCTTGATTCCACAACATTCCTGACCAATTCTTCAATACATCCGCCAGCGGGAGGATGCTCTGCTCCCACTCGATCTTGAATAATGGCACGGCCTGGAACGTCACTTCCGTGATGATCCCCAGCGCACCTAGAGACACGAGAGCAGCCTGGAAAAGGTCAGTGTTCTGATCTTTGGAGCACAGCACTGTATTCCCATTCGACAGCATAATCCGCAGCGCCAGTACAGACTGCGCCAGAATACCATGTCTAAGTGTTGACCCATGCGTCGCCGTCGCAAGCGCACCTGCTATCGACTGCTCGTCAATGCTGCCTAGATTCGGCATCGCCAGACCGACTTTCTTCAGTTCCGCGTTTAACTGGTAGAGCCGTATGCCGCTCTGCAGAACCACCTGTTGCCGTTTCTCGTCAAGGGAGAGGACCTTGTCGTAATTATCTAGATTCAACATCCACGACGTCGTGCATGTCAGATCGCTGGGCGAGTGGCCACAGCCAACGACGGTGATTCTGCGCCGACATCGTCGTGCGAGCGTCACCGCTTTGCGGATCTCCTCGTAAGACTCTGGGCGAATGTAGAGCTCAGGCCTTGAGGAGAAGGTCTTTGCCCAAGTGTAGTGTCGGTGGTTCCTGGTCGTGCGGAACGCGACATTGTCGTCTAGTTTTTCGAGTTCTCGTTGCAGGACAGGATTCATGGCTATAGGACAGAGTATCTCTTTCACCAAGAAACTCTTGAGGAGAGTAGCAGCTAGCAGGGTAAGGCCATGGTAAATTTTCTAAGAGCAACAATTATTCGCCTCATGGGGGTTGAAGAGCAAGGGCTTCAACCGCCCCTGCCTAGCGCACGTGCTTAACTGGACTTAGGATACTGGCTTGACCCCACCAGCCTGTACACCCCACACTATCGCCTGTCGGGCCTAACCCCTCTAACATACCGGCGGCGCTTTGCCTAATACAGGGCAGAACAATATCCTTCAGCACCACGAACAGACCAGCTGGATATTCATTCCATTCCAGTCTCAACCCCACAATCATTGCCAAGACTAGCACTGATGTGGCCATTCCACCCAGTCCCATGAAAAGAGATGCTGTACACCAATATCCACTATCCATAAACGGCGTCTGTAGGGTTGGAGATCGGCGCAATTACGCGGTTGATCAATGGCCGAGCCACGGCCATTTGTCGTTCACGAACGGCGTAGAATAGAGACCCTCCATTGTATGTTCGTACATATACAGAATAAAGTAAAATAAAATAAGAGAAGGCTTCTCAAAATGCTAGTCGACCACGCATTAAATTACTCGAAACCGTCATGCAAGAGTTCCAAGTCCCTTTCATCCTTCGTCAGTGTCCGTGTCCGTGTCTGTATCCGTTTCGCTCGTTTCCTCCTCTTCCCCGTCTGTGTTGCTCTCATCGTCGTCGCTGGACGCCTCCTTCACCTTCTTTGACTTCTTCGACTTCTTCGCAGGTGCTCCGCTAATGCCACCAGACTTCAGCGCATTCATTTGCCCAGCTAGCGAATCTACTCACGAAGTCGCCATAAGTAAGAAATACAAAAATCTCTAGATGCTTGATGAACTCACCCTCGTCTGGTTCACTGATCTCGTCATCGGCGGCCATTTTCTCCGCTTTAGCTGTCTCCTCAACATTCAGGATGACCTCCATCTTGATGTCCATGCCAACATAACTGTCATTGAGTAAATGCATTACAAACGTATACTTTCCAGCCTTTGGCGGGGCCTGGAACTGCATCTTGAACGTCTGCATCGCAAATGTCGGGTTTCCTTGCTGGTCAAAGAGTTCCTTGTTCAGGGTTGTGATGGGTGATGGCGGGACAATCACCTTCCCTTGTCTGCTGTCAGCAAGAAATACAAACCACCTCGTAGAGTGGTCGCGGGCGAAATAGGGAGCATGAGCAAGTGGAGGTAGGACCGGCTTATCCTCCGCTAAGGACTTTTTTCCGTCTGAATCGCCAGCTTTCTTGCTCTTCTTCCGGCCGTGAAGGGCGTCAATATCGTCTTCATCCGGGTCAACGTCCTCAAGATCTAGCTCATTGACCTCTGGAGGAGTGGCGCCAGGGGGGACAATGCGTGATTTGACCACGAACTGAACAAGACTGCCTGGTGTGATAAACCGCTCACCCATAACTTTGAAGAACGCCTTCTCTACCCTTAGCAGAGGAAGCTGCTTCGCAACGGTAATAGCAGCCTTGTACTGGCTTTCCGTCAAGAGTCCCTGACCAACAGCGAGCTTCCGTCGCTTCTCATCGCTAAGTCCCATGAATTGTTGAACTGTTATGTGGCTCTTTGAGCCAATGCCTTCGATGATTTGGGCAATTCTTTCGGTAATATATGGAAGCTGCAAAAGAGGCGAAGAATTTGGAGGGACAGCTTGAATGAGGTTCTGAGTTGTGCGGAAGCAAGAGAGAAGAGGTTCGGTATTGCAGAATGCTAGAGCGATAGTAGTAAAGGATTCGTTGAGGGTATATGCAATGGGAGCAACTCCGAATTTTTCTGCAATGGCATCAGCACGAAAAATCGTAGAGCAAGGGAGATACGTAAAACCCATACCATCTTCTAATACAGGGTCTTCCATCTCCACGCGTCCAAGATAGGCCCAAAGAAGTCCAAGGGCTTTCCTCCGAACCCCACCCTCCAGGCCTTCTAATTTCGTCCTTTCTTTGGTAGTTAGACCTCTGGCGAACTCATTATTCGCCAATATTCGGCCTTCTATTTTAGCCAGTCCAGATTCCGCTTTATCGCCTTTTAGAACTTCCTTGAACTCCTCGCCGCTGCTTAGAGCGCCCACTATTCCTCCCTCATTAATTTTATCCTCGTACTCCCTAAACAAGTTGCCAGCACTTGCAACTAAAACCCCCTCTTTTGTCACAGCCTGGGTTCCATACCACCATTTCCCAACGATATATGGTAGGAGCACACCCAGTAATAATCCGTAGACCGCGAGCACATATTTACCACTTCCATCTCTAATGAGAAACTTCGGAAGCGCAATACCCATGCTGAAGCTTTGCTTGCCGTCAGGGTGGCCGTATTGGATGTAGTTATTTCGGATATCCTCATCAGTGAGGGCTTTGAACGCCTTTGTCAACTCAGAGAATCGCTCATTGAGAGTGTCGATGGTCTCATTAAGCGATGCATCTGGTTTGATCTTGTCGGGGTGGTATTTCAAAGATAGGCGTCTGTAGTGAGACTTGATTTGTTTCTCGCCAGCAGACTGAGAGTTTGCATAATCAGCAAACTTTTCCAATGGTTAGTAATATCAGAAAGTCTTACTCTTGATATACCAAGTATATCATATGGATCCCATATTTTTGGAATAGTTTTTGCAGTCACCGCTATGAGATAGACCATATATCCCATCAACAAAAACCCTACAGTGACCGTGATGATTCGTTTCAACTTGCGCTCCCGCCGCTTTTGCTTCCGTTTCTGTCCCTCTACTATGTCGGCATGAGGGGGTTTAAAGTTAGAATGTATCCGCGGCGCGGTATCCTCTGGATCTGTACCAGCGCATGTCGCGTTAGCACAAGTCCCCCGATGTCTTTGGGCAAGGGGCGCACCTTTGCTGGGCTTGAGCAGCGAGTAGGTGAGAGGAAAAGTAATTAGGCCTGCAATAGTAAGGACGAAGTACGGGAAAAATTGACCCTGGGGAGGTGTCAGTATGGCTCTGTATCTTTGAACACGGTTCACAGACCTGCTCATCATAATTGTATTCCGTCGACATCTTGCCTCTTGCAGGAGCGACAACAGAAGGACTCCTGTGTCACTGTTGGAACGAGCGTCAGATCAATAGGGAGAAGTAGATAGCCGCGAGACCCAAGCTACAGGATTGTGGAAAGATTAAACAAGAGAAAGCCCAGGGCAGTGCATGGTGCTCTGTAGTGCTCTGTAGTTCTGTTGTTTCGTGGCCTCAATTAATCTACAGATCAGGTAAGCGCGAAGGGCCTTCACGTGACCAGAGCCTCTCCTGAACCGAGCCCCTGGACCTTCCACTCTTCTGAGGCACGGAATTGGCCGTTCTACGTAGCTCACGTGAAGTATCCAACCTCCAACTCCAGCACAGCGTCCTGTAATGCCCCGCCACCATGGAGGGGCTTATAGAATCCAGCTTGCAGAATATACGGAGCACCCTCAATCGTCTGCTCCCTTTTACTACACCAGGCAGGCCTCTCGTCCAGGATGTTATTCACTCCTTGGTGCTGGCTTCAGTCTTCTACTTCGCACCGCGGATATTGGACGCACAGCTTGAACGGGGTGTTCAAAGAGAAGCAGTTCCAGGTTCTCAGGATGAAGGGGCAGAAGCCCTGGAGAACGAGGTAATAGATGCGGGACAGCGTGGCGAAGGGAGCGATGCTGAAGCTGAAGGGCTTGACGATCTAGAAGACGATGAAGAATTCCAGAACGACCACTACCACATTGATGCTCAGCACATCAACCCAGATATCGACAACAACGCCACCGAGCTCGCCGACCCTTTGCTCCAACAACCACAAGCACATCCCCAACCAACAAACGCCTCTGCAAGCCCACGTGCCCGCAACATCGGCAAGAAGAAAGCCAAATCCTTAGCCCGCAAAGATCAAAACCGTGCCTACCACGAATTCATACGTCAACAGGGCGATGCCCAACGAGCCCGCGACCGCGAAATAGAAGCCTCTCTGGAGGCCGACCTCCTCGAAGAAAAACGCCGACGAGCGCTACTAGAACAAGACCTAGAAGAAAAACACCGATTAGAGCGCGAGGCGAAACGTGAGGAAGAGCGCCGACGACGAGAGGAGGACGTCGCCCGGCGGAAAAAAGCTGTCGAGATGGTTCGAGTGGGACTCCAAACCTCCGGCTTCATCAAAATCGCCGATGTCATCAAAGCCGTCGGCGGAGGCGTAGACCCCACCTGGATCGAGCGGCTGATTCGCGCGGAAGGCATCCTAGGCAAACCAACTCACATTATCAATCATACTTCCTCTCCCGACTACACCAATGACACCTCCCTAACCATCATAACAAGCAACTCCCCCACCTACATAATCCGCATCACCAACGCCGACATGCAAGAAGCCTACCAGCGAGCCTACATCAAATCCATCGCCTCCGCGGACGGCAAAGTCAGTCTCCAGGAAGTAGGGAGGATATTGGAGGAGGATGTTGTCAGGAGGAGGAAGGCTGGGAAGGCTGGGGGCTGGGATTGGGAGAAGGAGAGGGAGAGAGTGGAGGGAAAGGGTGGGGTGGTTTCTGCGTAAAGGAGTGAGGGCAAGTCTCGGCGTTATCTTACTCACCTCTTATCCTTGCGCATGGTATCTCCACACGTTTTCAACTCCAAAATCAAGGAAATAATAACAAGGAGAAAAAAAAAGAAACGAAAGAAATCATCCCGGAAGCCAACAAGTATCCCATGAACGGGAGTTGGTGCTTTTATATAGATAAAATGTGGATAAATTTGTTATCCATCCATCATAAATCGAAATATGCCCCCTACCCAATCCTCTGATAAAAATATATATATCTTAAACCACCCCAACTCTCACTTACAATTCCCCCCATTTCTTCTTCGCCTACCGAATACTACTCATCCTCGGATGGGTGGATCTACTATGCAGTACGGTTTTCTGTTCCACCTTAGGGGTCTAAAGCATGCGTGGAGTGGGACTTGTAACACATTATCCGCTAGACTGACTCCCTAAATTCAGCCTTCCTTCCAACACCCACTTTCCCCCTCACCCCTTCACAAAGAACCCTCCTTTAAAATATCCCACAAAGACATGAGAAAGGAAAAAGCGTCTAATCGCTACCGCATCGCCTCTCTTCAAGGGTTTTCAGACAAATTCTCGGTTACTGCATTGTTAAAGTATATACATGTTTATCTTGGATTCACATCGACGCAATCAATTCACGAATCGTTAAAACTAAAGTTACAAAGGCAAATGCACAAATTAACGAGTCCCAGAGTCCCTGTCTTCCCTCCTTTCCAAAGCGGTCATCATAATCCTCCATGAATGCTGAGAGAAGGAAGGAGATGTGATAGAGGGGTACTCAAGCCGAACCGCAATCAGATGAAAATGCAAACTTAATATCACTGAATTGAATTTAAAAAAGCAAAGTCAGGAGAGTAGCTGTAATGATGAAGACTAAATCGAAAAAAGTAAAACCCGGTCTTGACCCTTGATTCATACCCTTGCCCGAAAACGCAAGGAACGAAGTTATCATTCTGTAATGCAGACAACAAAGACTGGCAGGAAACCGAGGTGGTCTATCTAAGAAGCCAAAAAAAAATCTTGAACCTTGGAGTTTGGAGATAAGCGTGTCTCATTCACGAGGGTCCATTTCACATCATCCAGCCCGGTGGATGTGGCGGAGGCGGCCGTGGCGACTTGTTGTAACCCGTTCTATCTGTGTCACCAGCAAGATTCATATGCATGATCGCCTCCTGAGGCCAGTCCTCCTCGTCCCCAGGCGCAGCGTTCACTACCCTGCGGGTCTGAGGCTTCTGTGATGGTAAGGACCATAGATCACCCTTGGCGAGGCTTTCATGGCCCGTCACACTCGGCAGGCTCAGCCGCGGAGGCGGCGGAGAACGCGTGGGGGGATAGGGACTGTTGGAAGCAGATGCTTCGTTGCTTGCATGGTCGTGTAGGTACATGCCCGAGGATATCTCAATTGGGGACGATCTGCTGGGTTCGATTGGGCTGTAGAGGCTGTGATCTGGTAGTTCATAGTGGTTGGCATGTCGTGTTTCTGTTGGAGTGTCGTCGCCCTGGACGGCATCGTCTTCCAAGTGATATTCCGGATAATCTATTGAATCGCCATAGGAGGTAGGCATTTCAGAGATGCCAGTTGGTAGAGGAGCGTATGGTAGCTGTTCGTGTATGGGTTCGATGAGTCCAGAACTTTCGACATTGCGGACGCTGCTGGCGTGATGGCTGCCGTTGCGAGCAGAGCCACGAGGGAGAGGCTCTGTAACTTCAGTGACTTGTGCGTCAGCGCTATCAGCATCGCGAATGCCAAACTGTGCAATCGGCCGCCTGGATCAAAACTGTTAGTATTATAATCAAAAGAAGAGACATAAACTAAGTCTTTGAGCACGTACATCTTTCGAGTGACCCAGGATGCAAGAATCTTTCCCCGCTGCTTCTCTCCTAGTCTCGACCGGGGGAAATCTCCTTTAGCGACAAAGGCAATAATGTCTACAACAAGCTGATGTTCATTCAAAATTGCGTTGACGATAACTGGAACAATCGATGCGAGATATGCCTTCCGGACCACCTCCACCAGGACGACCACCAATCCACCAGCCTGGAAGACAGCGCTGTGAGAAAAGTCAGTAACAGGATCGCTGCAATTTAGTAGCCAGGATGCAGCTCACCACCCTCCCGGAACAATACTGCGGTGGCATTTCTCGACCGAAAACTCAATATCCATGGGAAAATGACTTAGTCCGTTAACCTCAAAGGTCTCGCCAATTGCTCCCAAGACAAACAAAATCTGCATGTCGAGCTGTGCGCCGTTTGGACCGATTGGCCTGCTGACATTATGTAGGAAGCCAAGGTCTCCTGTCCTGACATACGTAATATGGGGGTTCCCATCCAGCTTTCCGTTGAATCTGTCTGCGTCAAAGGCGTCCCTGGAACCATAAAACGACCTAACGCATGCTTCTGATTCCACCCAGATTTCACCATATTCGCCGACATGACATAGACGACACGCTTCAGGGTTAACAATCGCAATTCGAGTCGAAACGGGCACCATGCCAGAGTCCTGGACAAGAAGTGCGGATGGATCGTTATCTCGGTCAACAGGGAATACAAGGCCGCGACGAAGTGCTCTCGGATCCAGCCAAAGCTCTATAGGCTCTATACACATATACGATCGAGATGCGATCATAGGGTTGAGTGGGTGGGAGTAAATTGTGTTGATAGCCGTTCTATCCAAGCCGGTTTGGGCGAAATGAAGACGGACTTTCTGATCTACTTCAGGTTAGAAAAAGCTACTTTTCATTGTGACAGCAGCCACTTACAGACGTCGACCCTAGGTCTTCCCTCAGTGGAAATCATCAAGTTCTTCAGCTCGTGCAGTTGGAAGCCCTTTCCAGGCATCAAACGCATCGCATGATCTAACATCTGACTTGTAGCATATGTATCCTTAATTTTATATCGTGCTAGGGTTAGAAAGAGTGATAACGGATTCTGTGCAAAATCCACGGGTGATACAAGGTATGTCGGTGCGCCTATTGTAAAAAAAAATCAGTACCCCTGACTGCAGACATCCCTAAAATAGGATCTCTAACATCTCAGCTCAGATTGACTTACCAACAAAGACACCCATCAAACAGGTGTGCAAAAATCCTAGGCCACTGGTGCTTCTTACGCATCCCAATATTGGCCTCGAGCTAGTCATCTGGCATGTCTCCTTTTGCACCTTGCAAGTGCCCATTATAGTGTCGTGCCCAAGTTGCACCGCAACCCTTCTTTGATCTGGAGTCCAATACGTCCACACCAGCACCGGATAGTCTGACTTGACCCACGCGGGCTTTACTGTAAACCCCAAGTCACGACATCCTGTGGTCTGCTTCGGAGGCTTGCTAGTGTTGTAAGTACTTGGAAGGGGCGTCTTCAGGACTAATGCAGATTGTTTTAGATGTTGTGACACGGCTTTGATTTTGAGAAGGTGGTCGACCTCGTTGTTAACCAAGATGGATTTGACGCCAAAATCTGAAACCATGTGAAGGAACGCAGGGACGTCCTCGTTCAACCTGTTCTGGTCCAAAGGGGCCATTGGAATCGCGACCACTCCGAGACAGAAACAAGCATGCACAGCATAGACAAAATCCTCTGAGTGCGTGTACATCAGTATCAGGTGCTCTCCAGCGTTGACCTTCGCCTTATTCTTGAGATACATAGCCACTGCCGCGACTTTGGTATCAAGTTTCTTCCACGTAACACTCTTTCCTTCCTTCACCCTTGCATCAACCGTACAATACGATAATTCTTCTGCCTGTCTGGCCACTCGCCACTGCAGCAAGTCAACAATGCTGGAGAAGTTGTTGAGCGGGGTAGACGTCCGATCATCGATGACTACCTCTCGAAAATCCACGCCCGAGTATTGCTTTTCCTGATCCATCAGAATGTCTTGCCGTTCTTGCGTTGATACTGGTGACCAGATGCCGCCAACAGGGTCAATGCCAACTGGCAGATTCAGAACAGCGCGCTCGACGCCAAATTTAACGTGTACACAAGAAAGCGAGCCATTGTCAAACTCTGTGCGGCAGAGTATGTTGCCAATTTCTCTCCTGCCATTTTTCCACACACGTGGCAGAGAGTTTGGCGCCGTAATCATGACACAGTACACGCGCAATTGGTGCTCTTGCATCAGGACCTCCATACATCTTTCCGATATCGAATCTAGGAGTGCCGTATCCAATTGGCGGGGGGGGCCACCAGACGTCTGTGGAGACGTCGATGCGGCAGGAGATTCAAGGAGAACGATCGGTAGATGCTCATCATTAACGAAAACATCGAAAGCAGAGCTGCGCCATTGTGAGCAGACGAAACCTTGTGGGACTGAACAGAAGTGGCTACCAGACTTACCAATCGTAGATCTTTGGTATGTTTTTCATGATGCTCACGATCAAATGCTGCACAAAGAAATAGCGGTGTTCTGCTACCTCGATTCCGTGCTCCACCCACTCCACTTTTTGCCTCAACCGATCCTCATAGAGACCGAGAACAAAAACCTTCCCCTCGATTACACATCCTAGTAAACCCGTCCTCAAGAATTCAGGTTCTACAGACGTGGGTGTTGGATTGCCCTCTTCAAATTTATATGGTCTAGCGTGGAAGATGGATCCTGTGTGCTTTGGAAGGGCCCAAAATCCACCAGAGAGCGAAGGGGAATCCACCCAGATCTCCCCAATGACGTGAGGCACACAAAGAAGGCTAGTTACCGGATCCACTACCGCGAGAGTAGCGTCAGGGATAGGATAGCCAAAGGCTCCGACCCTGACCGTGCCTGGCTCAGTCCCTGCCCTCTTCCTCGCTTCTTCGCCAATTGCGACAATGACTACTTCGTTGGTCTTCAAGGCTTCTCTATCCAAGAGCACTTCACTCAATTCAGTTCTGTCCTTCAACTCCGAAGGTTGGTCGGTGGTTTGTCCAATCAAACTCCCATATCCGTTGCGGCCAACATCAGCCTTATCATCTTTCTTTTCGTCTATAGGCTGCTGATCTTCTTCCGTCTCCAATTTTAACGGGCAGCCCATGCGCTCTTCTCCTCCAAGCCAATCCCGCATACTTATGACCATGCCTCCATGTTCAGGCAAACACAGCATTGGAGCCACCAGCTCCCTAGCTCGTGGGTTACGCATGGGTCTCAGCCACCTATCCGCCAGGATCTCGTGGAATTCGCTATCAACGGTCAGAGTATCTATTAGGCATAATTTGACACAGCTGAAGTTTGGTTCGAAATTCTTCTTGAAGTTCCGTGTTGTCATTGGATCAGTCTGATAATTGTACGCCACATTTTTTAGGCCAGGGTAGTCCGCCAACATGAGCGTTGCCTTATACCTGGTAATGAGGTTTGCATACAATCCTGGTGTCGTCACGGCTCGTGGTTCTGCCCATACAGTCGTATGCCCCCCATAAACTGTCAACAAGACCGCAAAGATCAACCCGATGCTTTGCCGAGGATCAAGGTAGCTGATTATTATTTCCCCAGCACCACTCCCAGACATTAATTTACCACTTTTGTCCCTCAAGCCAGTATTGAAAGTATCTGTTGTACTTTCATTCGTAGGGACTGTAGAAATAATGGCACTCAAGCAAGCCATCTGGTGCATAATGGTCCTATGGCTCATAACGACCCCTCTCAAATCACCCGTCGGGGCTCTTGAGAACTCGATGTACGCAAGATCTGGTACCTGTAAAGGCGGAATATCGTCCTTTTTCTTCGGATGGAAACTCCCGAATTCATTTGTCTTCCACCACTCGACGCCTCGCGGCCAGGCTAGCTTTTGAGTTGTGATATCTCGTTGGAACGTCCTCAGATTGTTATCTGTGGTCAAAGCTAAATGGGCCTGCGTTGATGTGAGGATGATGTTAAGTTTTTGATAGTCTTCCAAGTTGTTTATCGGAACCGCGACCACCCCAGCTATGAAACAACCCATCAGCGCTACCGCAAAATCAATTATCTCTGCCTCCCGGTAAATGAGCGCGACCCTGTCACCGCGGTACAGATTGCTCTTGTCCCTAATCACTTGGGCTACCTTTTCAGCCTTACTACCGAGCTTCTCCCAGGTGATCTGCGCTGTTTCCTTGCCTCTCTGATCCAGCACCATGTATGCTGGCTGCTTTGGATTTGTACGGCTTCGATGTCGCAATACAGTAGCAATGTTGTCGAACTTCGACATGGGTATATTTCCGTTATGTGGGTCATAGACTGCAAATGGGACTTCACGGGGTTCCAATGGCATCATGTGATTAACCATTCCGGGCGGCGGCAGATCGTTTGAGTTCAGCATTGGTGGTGCCATACCCGCCGTCGGCGAGAAGGTTTCGCCAGAGGAATACCGATGTGGCGGCCCTCCATATGTGCTATCCCGCCCAGCTTGGTCGTAGGCTTGTTGACCTGCAAAGTCTGAGAAGTATCCCTGGTGCGAATCTAGCATCGTGCCCTGTCTGCTCTGTACCTCGCCTGGAGAACTGTATATTCCAGGTTGATCACCATAAGCGCCCTGCGTGGCCGGATTAAAAGCATATTCGGTACTGGGATCGCTTGTCTCTCGAGAATGCCCATACCCCGAAGAATTTCCTTCATGGACGCCAGGTCCGGTTAAGAATAATGAGTCACGAGGGTAAACCTGTTGTCTATTTACTACAGGTCTACCGCCCACCTCCCGTTCCTGAAATCTGCCGACCTGACCCAGAGGATAATCAGGCCCCGGCGTAGTACTCCTACTTTGTGGATCGACAAGAGTTTCGCCTCGACTTGACACGGTCCCTAATTCTGATCGTGGAAAGTACTGAGTAGAGGATAGACTGCCGGTGGAGCTAGCGTTGAGGGCCGCCAGAGAAGTAGCTCGTGAGCCATCATTAATAGGATGTGCGGTATTCTCGGGCGAGTGAACGCGAAGAGAGGATTGGACTTGCTCCAACTGAGCAGCCCCGAAGAATTTAGATAGAATCTGTGTGCGTCGTTTCTGATACCTGCAATGTAGACACGAAGATTAGCTACTTCCCGTACCACCTTATAATCAAGAGAACCGAAATTGTTGATTATCACGATAGTGTTAGGGTACAGCGACTTGATATTGTCTAGCAACAAGGAGACGGCGATACGGTGAAGGGAAAAAAACAAAAGATGCTCGTACCCTTTCTCTGTTATGTCTCCCTCCTGTTCGCGATTCACCCTCACAAGTCAGTAAACCCAGGTCTGATGTCATCACATCGCGAACAAAACGAAGTTGAAAACACATAGGGGGGGCGATAGCAAGACTAGCTTACCTCGAGCTCATGGTCAAGCTCCCTTAACTTCGCCTGTAGCTCGGGATTTCCGTCCGCCATGGTCTTGGCCGGTTCTCTGATCTTTCAAGTCGATGTAAGGGACAGAGGCGACGATAACATAGCAAAGTCTATGATAGAAGCTGGACATACCAGTAGCCGAGAAGTAGCGGGCCCAATAATAAAATGTGTTAGCGAAGGCTTAGCTGTAGGGATTTCTGCAATTCGTGCTCCCTGGAGTTCATTCCCCGACTGTCGACCTGCAACACGGGTGCGGTCATCCTTTCCATTGTTCGTTCAGCTTGTTCAGCTTCAAAAATGTTGCTAAAACGCGAGGATTATTCTCATTGGCCAGGAATTTATCTTTTCCAGGACTTCGCCTGCTGCCCCACCACGGCCGGTTCCCAAAGCAGAAATCCAACATTTTCTTTACTGCGCATAAACCCCACCGTCTTTCTTTTCCGTTGCTCCAACCTCACTTCTACAGCGTCGCGTTTACAAATCACCACAAGCAGCTATCGAGTTCATCTTCCACCGTCAATATGATTATCTTCAAGGTCAGTGCGGTTAGAATTCTTCTACGACTTACCCCGCTTCGTTTATATGCACTTGCGATCTTAAAGGATTTCTCGCTTTCTAAGGAAGATATTAACGCTACATGTACGGCCTAGGACATCCTCACCAGCGATGAGATTATCTCGGACTCCTACGACCTGAAAATTGTGGATGACACTGTGTACGAGGTTGAGGGAAAGCTTGTCACCAAGGGTGCCGAAAACATTGGTCAGTAATGCAGTCATCTCCCTGCATCTACGGCAGCGTGAACAAGCACACGGATGCTGACAGTACATGCCGCTGCTTAGACATTGGAGCCAACCCTTCCGCTGAGGAGGCAGAAGAAGCCCTCGACGAGACCGCCGTCCAAGTCATCGACATTGTCGACGCCTTCCGTCTGAACTCCACCCAGTTTGACAAGAAAGCCTACCTCACGCACCTCAAGAGTCCGCCCCCTCATCCCTCTTCCCTCCGACCATCACAATCACCCACTAACACATCCGTTCCCAAAACAGGCTACATGAAAAAAGTGAAAGAAGCCCTCAAGGCCAAGGGTGCTGGAGACGATGAAGTCAAGGAATTCGAGACCAAAGCCGGGGCGTACGCCAAGAAAATAATTGGGAATTTCAAGAACTATGATTTCTATATCGGTGAATCTATGGATCCGGAGGGAATGTATGTTTCTGCCAACCCCCCAAAAAAATTAAAATAAAAAAACCCCACTAACACCATCATACAAACCAACAGGGTCATCCTACTCAACTACCGCGAAGATGGTGTAACCCCCTTCTTTACCATCTGGAAGGATGGTCTCACCGGGATGAAAGTCTAGTCTAATCTGCTCTATTCCAGCCGACGGGAATAAAAAAGATAGCTCCCCAGAAAATTCTAGATACTCCTATGGCTTTTACACTTTTCACTTGTTTTACCCCCCCCCCCCCCCCCCCATGGTCGTTAGAACCACGCCCTAGGAATATAGAAGCGTTTTTCATCAGCTGTTTTGTGGGGTCTCTGTAGGGGATGTTGGGTGTGTGAAGTGGTGAGTGGGTGGGGAGTGGGAGTGGGGAATTACATAGGCGGTGATTGAGGTTTGATATGGAAGTTTTTTTTTGATTGTGAATGGGCAATTGCACTTATGTTGTGAAGTGAGTGCGAAAGCACACTAGTACTCGAAAAATCTTCAAAGTACACTGTATCACCAGCCATAATTGCCGGCACAAGAAGGCGGGCAACTTCGTTCCCATTTCTCCGATAGATACAGCAGCTTACGTAGTTTCCCTAATCCCCATCCCCATACCTTGCTGCTCCTTGCCCCTTAAAATCTCCCCCTCGAATAAAGCCCACCTAGCACCTACGCAGCAGCGCCACTTATTCTATCTCCTGCCGCCATACTCGGGCTTATAAGCGATCACCCCACCATCCTTCATAAGCTCCCTCAGCGCCATCGTGGCATACTGGCTCGTTCCCAGCTGGAACTTCACAACTACACCAATTTTTCGCCCATCCTCAGTGGGTTGGATGTCCATTTTATCGCCTTCTTCGGGGTTATTAACCTCTTCATAGTGATTAGCGGCAGTGTTTGCGGTAGGACCGCCACCAGCGCCGCCCTTGTCAGTCTGCTGAAGTCTCTCTAGATCGGTGACGACCATCTTCTCGTCGTCCTTGACGTAGGTTTTGAGTTCGAACTCGAGGCCCTTTGCGAGTCCGAGGAGCTTTCGGTAGCTGCCGCTGAGACTGATATCCTTCCAGGATCGTCTCATGTTTTGTGGGTCTAGCCCCCCGCCACGCTCACTGCTCATGAAATCTTTGTAGAAGTCTGCCAGTTCGTTTGCGGGGTAGACGATGTCGAAACCTGGGGTGGGCAGGACAATGTCGAAGATGGAGAAGCCACCATTCGCTGCCTCCTCTTTGGACAAAGGACGAGCGCGCTCGAAATCCTTCTCTCCTCCGTTTCCGTTGCCATTATGTGCCTGGGCATGAATAATCACCTCCCCGCTCTCATCTACTTCCTCTAGGACCTCGGAATCCTCCTTCCCGTCTCCTCGATCACGTACTAGAACGAGGTCACCTTCAACCACATTTTTACCCCACCTCCTCCACCTCTCTCCAGCAACAATGTTCCAGACCAAAGATTGATATGCATGCACATACATCAGACGCATTTGCCTTGGGATCCTCTGTAAGGCCCCTTGCCAGTCCGTCTGGTGGCCCGCGGAAAGATGCTGCATCACTGCGGCCTCGGAAGAGAATTTTCGGGGAAGATGTGAGAGAGCGTCTTTGCTTGACCCCGTCGCCTTAAAGATGTTCAGAGCATAAGCACGATTGGCGTCATCAAATGATATCAGGAGACCCTCAGGGGGCGATGTTTCGGAGTTTTCAGCTTCGGCGGCCGCAAGCGCTTCTGGACTGAAGGAGAGAATCTGCTCGCAAGCGCGCTGGAAGTTTCCTTGAAGCATTTGCACTCCGATCTCGTGGGTTCCTGTGGCAAATGTGCCAAAGCGCTGCAGACCGAAGTAGTTCAGGAAACCGTCTTGCTCCAACCTCGAGACGGAATCCTTTACAATTGCTTCAGCGGCTGCTAACTTGTCCCCGAAACCCATGCCCTCAGTCCCCGGGAACTTGCAGTCTCTTATGGTAATGACGAATTCGTTGCCGGCAAGATCGCCGAGCGAGAGTCCTTTCTTCTTATATTCAAATCCGCCAACCCTAGATGAGCGCAGAAATCGATTCATACCGGCCAATTTCGCTGCATCAAGCCTATACGCGCTTATGCGCTGAACAGTGACAGCCCGGCGATCCTTGGTGCCAGAAAACTGAAGAGTTTTAACATTGATTTGTAACTGCTTGGCTAGGAAAGACGTTATTTCCATTGTGTCTTTATTCTCCTTGTACAAAGTAAAATGGAGATGTTCCCCGCCACGTTCCTCCCAGATAGACTTGCGTTTCTGATACGGAGCAACGCTTCTCCCAGTTTGGCGAGGCACCGTGCCCCATCTGTCACGATTAGAAGCGTTTGGAACGAAGACGGTAACGACGCCATCTCCATCAGTCTCCGTGTCCAAACGGGAGCAGAAGATTCGACGCATTGACTGGTGTAGCTGTGTACGCTGTGTACGGTCCATGGCGTTATCAGCCTTAACTTTGCCAAACGATGCATTCTTATCCTTCGGTGTTAGGACTGCGTTGTAGAGAATAAGGATCTCTCTGAGGATAGTTGGGGAGAAGAACGTCAACAGCAATGCTTCATCTTCGCTAGACAGCTGTGGAACAATATGTTAGCAGTCTATAACAGTGTGAAGTCCGTAAGCAGATGAGCACACCTGGAAATCATTCTTGTCATCTGTCTCTGAGCGCATAATTGATGACTTAATCGCAGTCTCTTTAGTATCTGCCGTCAAGGCTTTCCCATTCTCGTATCCTGCAATCTCTTTCTGGGGTTTCGACGACTCAACCACCTCCTCGGCATATGACATCAATGTCTCCATGCTTTCGACTTCTGGGATGTCTTTCTGGATATTTGGTGATTTAGCTACGTGCTCATGAGGGCTTAGTGTCACTCTGTCGCTCTTTTGGTGTGCTGGGATATCATTCTGTGGGCTATCAAGCCCCTCTTTTACTTTATAGGCTGCATACTCCTCCAAACGCTTTGCTCTAAACTCAGCATCCTCCTTAGCGATCTGTGCAGGTAGCCTGCCCCAAGCCGCAACCGCTTCTGCGCGCTTCCGATCCTGCCCATTCGGCGAGCTGGCCCTTGGTTTTTTTGGAGTAAAAGTACCTATCCCGGGTTGTGGTCTCTGATCAGAGCGGGTAGGCGTTTTCGGAACGTTGGGGGCCTTGGGAACCTTAGAGCTCTCAAGGTGAAGTACTTGGCCGGATAGAAGTATCTCATTGACCAGAAAGTCCGTATATCTAGAGCCCACACGCGTTAGTATGATATGCTTCGTAGGCATCTTGAACTCTACGTCATTCGCTCGATGGGTATTAAGAGAAAGATTAGAAAACTTACCTCTTCTTAACGATCCCAGAGAAGCTCAATGAGGACCGGTTAACATATTCAGTTATTCCAACCTCCGCTTCTTTGAGTTGGGTGTCAGTAGAACCTTCCTGGCCTGAAGGCCCTGGTGCCATCTCTTGCTGTGCGGAGCTATTGATCTGACTAGTAATTCCGTCAATTCTTGTAGCTTGATCGATATTTGGTTCTGGTGACATTTTCTGTCGCTTTGGGGGTTGCGCTTCTGCAGTTAAGCCTTCCATTGAGCTGGCTGAAGTGATGAAGAAAGAGGAACGTGCCGCGGTTTGTGCTTCGAGATTCAAGGTAGGATGCTGCTGCGTTGGTCTGTGCTTTCACCCCGCCACCTTAATTTTTCCGAACCGTTAAGGCATTGGCCGATTGGTTCATTTTCGCCTCACTCAACCCCTTGCTGGTGTAAGGACAAAGAACATATCACAATCATAAAATCAGGGCTGGAGATACATAGTTTCAAGTGTAAAATCAGGGCAGTATGCTCCCCGCCCTAGGGTATAACCCTAAGCGCATCCCAGCTGTGAGAAAACGAGGATGAAGTGGACAGAAAAGGATCGTCATTGTAAGGCTAGCAATGGAAGATTTAGCGCAGACTAGACCTCATCGCCTAAACCTACCTCCTAATTCACCTCATGAAGTACTGTTGTGTGAGTACAGGCGCTTCATGATCTAGACTATCCTATTTCTTCCGCTTCTTCTTCCCAGAAGATATCTTATCGGAGCCGCTTCGAGTGTGATTCTTCCTCATAGCCGGCGAAACCGCATCAGAAGCCAAACAAGCGTCATTGCAATCGCTGAATCCCTCCCACTCCTCTTCGTCTTCATTCCAGGCAGCTGTTTCCCCGCATTCAGCAGTAGGGTCATCAGCTCCCTCAACTACTAAATCCCTTACAAAGCCAACAACAAAAAAACCCATAGTCCCATCTTCAGTCCCTTTTACGCATCTCAGGCAAGCATCGGCAACGACCTCCTTCGTAACTCTATAATCGCCGTCGAGTCCTTCACAAGCACTTACACTCCCTCTGATATTCCACTCCTTCAGCCCCGCAACTTGTTCGTCACGACGTAGAACACGCCAATGCCTTCGCTTGGCGATGTCTGAGTTCAACGCCTTGACCACTACGTACTCATTCTCCTTCGCGTAGATGGAACAGGTAGAATAGATGACCCTCCTCGCCGACGGGAAGCGGAAAGCATGCAAGAGAAGTTTCAACTGGAATGCGGAGAGGGAGGAGAGGCGTTCAGCCAAAGCATCACTAGAAACTTCGTCTTGAGGTGAGCTGACTATGGTGTCTTCAGCAGCTACAGATACTTGAGCAGATTTTGGAGCAGATCCTCGTTTTCTCTTTTTCCTGTTGCTGGCTTTACCCTGCTGTTCGGTATCCATCCTTGGCAATACCAAGCGCGGCATCTCGTCGCGGCCAACAATTCCACTCCCCGAACAGCTTGGATCCAATAAAAGTGCTCCAATTCTTCCCCAAGCCTCATTCTCTGGATCCACACGAAGAGAGTCCTGCCCTGCTTTCACAGTGACCATATGGTTTGCACCTGCCGTCACTACCATGTTTTTCAAAGTCTCTGCTCGGCTTTTATCTCTTTCAAACGCCCAGATACTCGGATTCTTTGCTGGAATTCCACTAACCTTGTGACGCATGGAGAGCAGAGCAGCTAAATGAGTAGTCTTATTCCCTGGCGCAGCACAAGCATCAATAAACTCCCCATCTTCTGGAGACGGATCCAGAAGATATGCTGGGAAGCATGAAGCTTTATCTTGGAAAATGATATCACCCTGTAAATATGCCGTAGTGTTCGTGAGGTCAGCCCCTAGAGGCAAGGCAATCAGATCAGGGATATGTCGGTCTATGTGCAATGCTCTCTCTAATGAAGACACATTGAGAAGGGACGGAAGAGATTCGACACGTAGATATTCCGCAAATGTGGTTTCCAATTGGGCCTCCAATGTTGTCCGCAGAGCATTTATTCGTATCCATCGAGGGTGAGGATAGTGCTCTGTTGGTACTTCTCCGCCTCCCCTTTTCCCCTTATGGAAGTTTATGCTGGCCTTTAGTGCCTCAATGGATGGGGATCCCCGCCGTAGACGCGCCTTTATGAACTCGGCGCTTAATCTTGCTTTGTGCCTAGTAATTGCGAGTTTTAGCGGATGGGTTGCCGCAGTCGCTATTCCATTTCTGAGCAATAAATCATGAACTAGGAGGACTGCTAGAATAGGCGTCAACTACGAGAATTATATATCGATGGTTAGCACCAACCACCGACCAAGTCTGAGTGCACGTGGGTATCACAAACCTTCCTCTCAACGCTCAGAAGCTGCGACCGCTCCACTACCTCCCGTAGCACATCATTCCACTTGATCGTCTCGCTCACCAAGGCGTATAGATGTGCAGGTGATGACTTTAGAGCCTTATTGTTATAGATACGGGATTTGAGAGAGCCCCCAGCATCGGTAGTCCCGGTGAGGATAGAGGCTGCTTCGTGGTATAGGGACATTGCGTGAGATGGGTATAAGCCATCAGTTCAGAATTTTGGAATCCCCAGCGGTTATTTTCCGCTAGTTAGGCGATGCCGACGAAAACACCCTGAATGCAAATCTAATCTAATCTTATCAATATCTCGGTCGTTATCAACTTTCCAGTGCTGCCGTACCTCCATCATTCCGGATGCTGGGATATGCATACATGCATGTTGCACGTATGTGCTTACTGCTCGAAATCCTTACTCACACTGCATCAAATTGCCGGTTCAAGAATCCATTGAGGCCCGACACAATTCAAATCTGATCAAAAGCAACAGACTTCAACCTAGTGTCTAGAAAGCTCTGTATATCATTGCATCATCTCTTTTGTTTCAAAGTTCTGCGAAATGATGGTGATCACCTCGCAGTGCTATCAGCGATGGTCCGCAGAGATGGCTATGCTACAAAGCCTTGAGTTACGTCAAATACTTCCGCGAATCCGAAAACCCGCTCGTAATTAATCCATCGTGTAGCGGGTACTGGCAGTACTTATACGAGGAATGCTGCCGCTGCATTGAATGAGGCGTACCCCTTTCCGAATTTACTATTCAACCGCCGTCCACCGGATTTATCTGAGGAGATCTGTAGCCCTACAAAAATATAGGAAGTCATTAGAATGGCGCAGGGAAGTGGCATTTCTATGCTTGATCTCGGAAAGGTGCCACAGAGGCGTGTTGGATTAAGCGCAAGTCTACGGCCAGTGGACGATGATGATGCCCTCCTTGGTATGCTCGTGTCCAGCAGTCATAATCTATTAGGGGACAGATGAGGAGGGAAATGTTCTGTGGTAAAATATGGCTAGGTAGCATGGCTAATATGTTCAATTGCACTACTCAGCACAGCTTGGATACAAGCAGGAGCTACGCCGCAATTTCACCATGATCGAAGTCTTCGGAATTGCTTTTAGCATTATGGGGCTCCTGCCGTCAATTGCATCCACGTTATCCTATTCAATTCCATCTGGGCCTGCTGGCATGGTGTGGGTAAGTTGGCCGAGGCAAATTAACCCCCTAAGTGACAACATCGTACTTAATGAGCATTTTAGGGGTGGTTTATTGCAAGTGGATTGATTTTTGTCGTCGGTCTTGCCATGGTAGAGATCCATATCAGCAATATTTAATGATCCCACAGCTAACGTTGCATCAGGCTGACCTCGGATCTTCGATGCCAACTTCTGGTGGCCTGTATTGGTGGACCCATTACTTTGCATCAGCGAAGACTCGTAATCCCTTAAGCTTCTTGGTTGGCTATAGCAATACGCTGGGTCTGGTTGGTGCGCTTTGCTCGGTCGACTGTGGGTGATTGCATTGGCATGACTGTAATGGTTGATGATGACTCCTTGTTAACTAATGGCTCTTCAGATGGGTTCGCACTCATGTTCCTTTCTGTCATAGCCATTGCCCGCGATGGCACATGGGCACCCACAAACGGCGAGGTTTACATCATCTTCTTCTGCTGTGTCCTTGCACACGGGACCCTAGCCTCAACCGCCCAGAGGATCATGGGGAAGCTCCAGACCGTCTTCGTATTCGCCAATTTCATCCTCATCCTAGCCACCATCATCGCCCTACCAGTCGGGAAGAAGATCCGGAATGACGGCCACTACATCTTCGCAACGACCGGGGATCTCGCGACGTGGCCGACTGGATGGGCTTTCATGCTCGCCTGGCTATCTCCAATTTGGACCATCGGAGGATTTGACTCGTGCGTACACATGAGTGAGGAGGCGGCCAACGCCTCCAGAGCAGTGCCTTATGGAATCTTGATGGCTATTGGGTCGTGTTGGCTGTTCGGATTCATCATCATGATTGTTATCGCTGCCACAATTGACCCTAATCTATCAGCTGTCTTGTCTAGCCCCTTTGGCCAGCCTATGGCACAGGTGAGAGTCCCCCCCTCCCTCCCCCGACAAAAGCAGTGGTATTCCACAACTCCTCCTTTAACATGACTCCCTAGATCTACTACGATGCAGTTGGTAAGAAAGGCGCTTTGGGTCTCATGGCCCTCCTCATGATAGTACAATTCCTCATGGGCCTCAGCATCGTAAGCTCCCCCTCTTTCCTCCATCCAAACCTAATCCCCCACTCACAAAACCCAAATCCCAACTAGCTCGTCGCTGTCTCCCGCCAAAGCTGGGCCTTCTCCCGTGACGGCGCTCTCCCATTCTCCACCTTCTTCCGCAAAATTAGCATCCGCTTCGGCTACACCCCCCTCCGAGCCGTCTGGGGTTGTGTCTTCCTAGCCGCGATCCTAGGCCTCCTCTGTCTAATCGCCCCCGCCGCCGCAGCAGCTCTCTTCTCCCTCGCCGTCGCCGGCAATAACCTCGCATGGGGCATACCAATATTCTGCCGAATCTGGTGGGGCCAAGCGAAATTCAAGCCGGGCCCCTTCTACACAGGCCGTTTCAGTGTTCTCATTGCCTGGACCGCTATCATTTTCCTCTGTTTCGGTATCGTGCTCGCAATGTTCCCTGTCGGTAGTCCGCATCCGACGCCGCAGACAATGAACTATACCGTCGCGGTCAATATGGCCGTCTGGCTGGGCGCTCTCGCTTACTTCTACATCGACGCTCGCAAGTGGTTCGTCGGTCCCAAGACTACCCTGGACCTCAGCAGTCAGAGCCCCAACGAGGAGAGGGAGGTCGTGGGTGATTTCGAGACGATGGGGAATGATTGAGGGATATGTAGTTCTTATTTAGCCAGGGGCTTGACTGGGCAGATGAAGCAGGGGCCATTTTTAGGGACATGGCGGTCTTTCGTAGTTTCTCCACGCGAATCCGTCAAGTAGAGCCATTTTAATCTGTCTTCAGTCATGTAAACAAACCAATATAACCGCCTCTCACAGCCCCTGATCTCACGCGAAGGCAAAGATCAAAGCCAGCAGAAGTGCTTATAAATATGTACGTTTCGGGATGCACTATTTACCCCCTTTCTTCACCACAACAGCCTTTGTATGTATGTATGTAATGTATATACAAATTTACTACCCCTGAACCAAACACCCCCACTACCTCGCCACCCAAAAAGCGCCACAGCCATCACCCTTAACTCCCAATCCCAATCCCTACCGGACAATTCGGCATACCCTCCTGCCACATCAACTTCGCATACTCCGGCAAATAACTATTCGTCGTGAAATTCTTCGGCAAATAATAAACCACATTCTCCATCGAATAATTTCCCCCCCCCACACTCCCCAACGCACTGAGCACATTCCCTGCGATGAAGTCTAAAAACACCAGATCCACCGTCGTGGGGTCTGAGCCGTCTGGTGGGAAGGAGGCAGTGGCTTGGACGTCGTTAGGCTGGGCGAAGTAGGGGATTGGGGAGTGTGGGGTGTCGTCGCCGTCAGTGCCAAAGTCGTCGGTCGTGGTGTAGCCGGGGAATATCTCCGTGTTTTGGCGGCGGAGAAGGCGGCCGCCGGGGCGGGATTTGCCTGTTTCGTGGTTGAGTGTGATAGGGGGATCTACGCAGGAGTCCTGGAGAGTCAAGGGGCTGAAGTTGAAATCTTGGCTGTTAAGCTCGCGCTTCTGGGCAGAGCCGGCGTTTAGGATTCCGTGGACTTGCTATGTGCACAAGTCAATTCTCGCTGTCGAACATAATATTGGAATGCCGGTGCTTTACCTTTGCAAGACTGTATGGTACATCAGGGATGTACTGAAAGGCGTCCAAATAAGGGCTGACGATGTACGAATCGTCATAGGTGAACGGGCCCTTGGGGAGATCAAATCTGATGGTCCCAATGTTGACAAGGATAAGTCTCGGATTATCCTTTCTTGATTCATTCACAACAATAGTAGCCAATGCTGCCTCCATGAGCGTATAAATATTTCCCGGCGCCCCAACTGGCTGGCAGTATTGACAGTAGGTCATAGGTGCGCACCCATAGAGTTCATGGAGATTGAGATCCTTCCGGGCCTCAGTAATGTTTTTAGTCACTCGAAGCCCACTGTAGAGGTCAAATGAGCCATTTTCCGCAGTGTGGTACATGAACGTGAGTCTATTCCAGTCCAAGTAACGGCGGGAATAAACGAGCCCTAAACTACCCGATGGAATTGAAGCTGAGGCCGCTGGGGTTCCAGTGCTGACAGCGACAGCTCTGCGAGTAGGATTTGGAACACCTCTAGGCATTTGATTACCTTTGAACGTGGGAGATTCAATGCCGCTCATAGACAACCAGCCAAGGGTCTCACAATAACGGCCTCAATCCCGGTCAGTGACGCTTAAAAGAGTGCTAAAAGGATTCGGGGGTTTACCGGACTCTAACCCAGTCGTCTTGTCATCGTAAACATAAAAATCCCTTACATGGGTATGGCCACCAAAAGCTTGTATTGGGATATCAGGTCTTATTCCCCGAATCGTTTTGTACAGTGTTCCGAATGTGCTCGTTGGCGCACTTGGCCTCGGAGGATTGTGGCCGATGACGAGGAAGAGGTCAATAGGATCTGTACAGTTTACAGCATCCAGGAACCATTGTTGCTTTACAAGATCTGCAGTCTTGGTAACGCGAGAAACATTTGAATTACCTGTGAAGTCGAAAATGACTCCAAAGGCCATAACGCGGAGGCCTATTGAACGTGTCAACACATCCAAGGGAGTGATTGAGCTTTTGGAATCACTAATAAAGCTTACCATTGTCTGTGGTAAAGTAGCGGTATTGGTTCCCAATGTATTCAAACTGCCCTGTTGCCGGATTTATGATCTCGATATTGCTTGTAAGGTACTTGTCTCCATAGACTTTGCGGAATTGATTGAAAGTCTCGTATGCAACCTCAGAGACGTACAGCTCGTGATTGCCTGTAAACTATTAATTCTCATTGGTTTCATTCTCTGAGCCAAGACTTAGGCAGTGTTGCCTACCGATAGCTAGCAGGTCGTAATCAGCGTTCTCGAATATGATATTGGAAACATTCCCATTCGGAGTTGTAACGTCTGATAGCCCTGCGCCGTCATGGAGATCTCCTGCAGCATCGTTCAGCGGAAGGATAATTCCTATAAAAGTTCCTTGCTTGCTTTCAAATACCACTCATATTGGAACGTACCAGTATCAATCAACAGGAGGTCAACTCCTAAGTTCCCAGCCTTATGCTTCATATGCCTGCTGAAACTAACAAAATCCCCCCAATCGGCACCATAATTCTGCTCTTTTAAGTGCCCTTCCAGCCAGCCATGCGTATCAGTTGTATGTAGAAAATTAATCTGCCCCCACTCTAGCGGTCCTCGAGGTTGAGTAACCGCAGACTGAGCATCTGGTTGCATGCGGCGCACATTTCGTGTCAATACAACGTCCTTTTGAGGTCCACAGCAGCCCTCGCACCCAAATGCAAATGGCATTTCTCCCAGCGAGGCAACTATGGCAGGGAGGTACGACGGGGCCCAGTGCATTTTGGCAAGGAAAACTATCCAAAGAGATAAATAAAAACCCACCGGCTGCCGGATAACAGAGAGGATGAATTGCAAACAGTTATGGAGAGAGAAGCAATAAATGATCCGAAGACCATCCTCGCCTGCCGGGCCTGAAGCTTGCTATCTACCATGCTTCCGTGTAAGGCAGTCTGCCTCGCAGTTTCCGAATGCAACGTTGCAGCTGGCCAACGTCATTTGTGCTTCCGCGCATGCGAGCAAGTGATTCGTCGAGGCTGAGGACCCGGATACTACATTCACACCTTAAATCCTACGTACGGGACGCAAAATGCAAAACCTACTCCGTAACCAAGTGTTCGTTTTGTTCTGCACCCAACGAATCGGGTTGTTTCCAGATGCACGTTTCCGTTTTCTATTTCTGTGCAGGAGATTCCTCTATCTGCCAGGCGTTCCATGACCACAATCCAATCACGAGGGCTGCAGCATTCCTTGGTTTATACTATGACATCAAGTCTGAAGATGTTTTAGGGAGGGGGAAGGCTTCCTTATTGGAGAGATTCAGGAGAAACTCCAGACGCGGCTGGCATTTTCTACACTTGCACATACACATTTCGAAGGCAGATGTTTCCCACGGAATCATGCTATTAGATTGAAATATGCCTCCAAACTCCATGCATCCCAAAGATCAATCAAACCAAGGACAAATTACGTGCGCAGGAACTTTTATGTCCTTGACGCCACATCAAACATATTGCCAAAGAGAAAGCCATATTCACATATTGAGCATGACCGCTGCTCATCTCCTTTCCTTGCAAGACGCATTGCCTCCCCAGCATTTTATAAGCCGTAAGGGAGCAAATTAGGAGTTAGTGACGGTAACGGCGCAACCAGCACAGTTGTATGATCCTCATCAGACCATCTGATGTACCACTATTTCCCTCTCCCTATCAGAGACATTTGAAACCACAGACCCGTCGTCTGATTCTCTTCTCCCATTGACCCCGCTTCTGTCAACAGACGTTGCTTGTGGCGAAGCATCGTCATCCTCTGGGTCCTCAAATGGAGAGCGAACCTCAGATCTCTCATGCAAGGCGGTGTTTACCTGTGATAACCGATACGTGGTGTTGATTTGCCGTTGGTGGGTCAGACGCAAGCTACTCGAGGCGGATAGCGCAGATTCAGGTCGTGGATCATATGGTGGCGGTGGGTCTGGGCTTAACGGTTGATACGAAAGGCCATTCCCGGGAGCGTGTTGAGATTCAGACGCAGCGGACGTGTCAATTCCAGAGAAATATCCCGAGTACCTGAAAGTTTGCCGCTCTGGATCATTTCTTGACTGCTCGGTAGGAAAAGCAGCAGGCGTTGATTGCTCTAGATCCACTGATGGAAGCCCCAGTGAAGACTGAAATGTGAGGCCATCTTTTGACGAGCAAGCAGGAGCCTTTACCACAGGAGGAAGTTGTTGAGATGGTCCGGTGTTGCCCGTCATCTCCCCCTGTGTCGCCTTCGCCGCCTTCTTTTGACGCCGCCGTTTAAGGAAGAACATGCCAAGCAGAACGATCACAAAAACACCTGCAAGAGGGGTAATCACTGCGACAACAAGATGCCCACCAGCGAAATCGTGTTCAGTGTTGTCCTGGACGGGCAACGCAGTACCAGTGTTCGTTGTAGGCCCGGTGGTTGGGGCATATTTTAAAGGGTTATCCAAGTATGACGTCGCATAGGAGGTCACAAACTTAGTGGTTTCGAGCAATGCACCAGAGTTAATGACCGTCTCGGTCCTGATCTGAGTAGTTATAGCAACTGTCGTGGATGGACCATTTGACGGTGACGGCCATAGCTGGATGTTGTTTCCAAGATCACCATTCGGAGGATATTCGCTCGCTGGAGAATTGTACCCCATTCTGCCGGTGGACGGGGCTACTACGTCCGTAAATCTGGGTGAATGTTAGAGGCGTTGGCCGATCGGTGGAACTCAGAGCAGAACCGACAAACCCGTTGTCGTTCCTTCAGCGGGGCTTCTGCTTATCTCGCAATTGACGAGATTACACGCCTTAACATTGACTATCCAACAGACGAGGTTCTCTGATCTTCAACAGCGAGTGACTAGATTTCTGAACAGGCAGTATGAACGAGAGAAACTGCGGTGGTGAACCAAGAAAACTGGATTCCAGCTGACTTTGACTGCTGCGGCAGCTTTCTGCGACGGAAACTGGGAGGGGCTGAGAGATGCCGGTCTGGATGATTGCCGATCTAAACCCATCCAGTAAGAGGCCTCGCTATTTATGGAACAGTAGTTCCCTACGGCACCCCAAAGCCGAACCCGATACTTCATGCAGTGTCACCCAGTAACAAAGCCACTGGCTCAATGGCACTTAACCAGTTGTCACCACACAGACCGCATTCAAATACCACGCAGACCACACTGACGATAACACTCTGCGGAGCCAGATTGACGATAACACTCTGCGGAGCCAGATAATTGTTCCCTCCCCCGCTCTTACCGAAGCGTCCAAAAACAGCTTAGTCCCTTGGCGGTCTTGGCCACCCCAACTCCAAAAACCCCCGACTCTATCCACTCCCTACTCCGTATAACCCTGCTTATTCATTCATCATGAGTGGCCTCAAGGATGTTGTTAAGGGTGGGTGGCATCCCAAAGGCAAGGACGGGAAGAAGGAAAGTTGGCGAGGAGATTTCAAAGGCATCAATCAAGTGGTATGTTTCATCCTGTGCGTGATGTGATTTTGGTGCCTGCGGCAGTATGCCTAATCGTATTATGTTATCATCCCACAGGCCGGGTGGGTGGGCAAAGGAAAGGACACCTCAAGCAGGAGTGCTGAAGATCATGTATCGCGACCTTTATCAACACTGCAAGATCCATCAGCTTTTGGCCCACCCCCTAGAAGAATTACTCGAATCACTCCGACTTCGACCGGCGGAAGCCAATTTACAACTCAAACCGAACAAAATGCGGAAGAAAGGAGAGGACCAGTACCGAGACCTTACAGAGCAACAGACAATATGCCCAAGCCACCAGTGAGGAGATATGGAGCGGATTCAGGTGAGGGCGGCACGAATACGATTTCAGAGTCTCCAAAACCGAGTTTACCTCCAAGGCTTCCGCCAAGACACAATTCGAATCCGGCGACTGCAGCCACTTCTCCACCTCCAAAATACGATAATACCACACACAGCCCGGTTGAGAAGGATTACACTAGTCTCAATCAGGGGGCGCTCAACAGACTTGGTCAGGTCGGTGTCTCGGTTCCTGGATTTAACATTGGGAGTAGAAGAACACCTCCACAAGAGGCTAGCGAATCACCCGTTCCCACTGTAGCAAGTGGAAATCGGCCTCAGCTCAACGAGTTGCAATCAAGATTTTCTAAACTTTCCGCATCGTCGACAAGTTCTAATGCTCCCAGCGAAGGCACCACGTTTGCTCAGAAACAAGCGGCCTTGCGCACAGCAGAGTCTTTCCGAAAAGATCCGTCTTCTGTCTCACTTGCTGATGCGCGATCTGCGGCGTCTACCGCGAACAATTTCAGAGAACGGCATGGCGAGCAGGTTGCTCGAGGATGGAAAGTCGCGGATGGCATGAACAAAAAGTATGGCATAGTTGATCGTGTGAATAGTTACGCTGGAAACCAGCCGGCTGCAGTGGCTCCCGATATTCCACCAAATAGACCGAGTAGCTACACGGAAAGTCCACCTAGCTCTACAGCACCCGAGATTTCCGCGACAACAGGTAAGAAGAAGCCTCCGCCACCCCCACCAAAGAGGCGAGAGCTTGGGACGAAAGGAGGCCAGGGGAGTGCTCCCCCACCGCTACCGCTGGCCAGCAAACCAACACCTGGGTATGCTGTAAGTCCCAAAAAAAAATCTTAATGAGGCAAAATCCTCTTGATAGCATCGACGGATAATGGACCAATGACATATACTAATTGTTCAGTCTAGCCGACATAATGGCCAGGATAGTCCGATCCACATTGCGTTCAAGGGCGCCAATGATACTCCGGGAGATCTGGATCTGGATCTGGACTCCTTGTGGTTCGCGAAAACCCCTGCTGCCTTTCCGCCGCCTAGTATCGCTAGGGTAGAGGGGAAAATATATGCCCTATCAAGCTCCTGGTCACGATCCGGGCCTCGGAAAACTCATACCTTAATAGCCGCAGTCCGGTGGACGCATAATCTTTCCACCACTAAAATACGCTTGTCGTGGGACGCATCGAACCCAGGGCTCACGGTGAAGGCAGAGCAGAAGCACTCTCCACCTCCTACCCCATTGTCGTCGTGTGAGCTTGCGGCCCAGCTACAACGATATGGTGACCGCATCGCTCGCTGGTGCGAATCTCGCATTGGGACACAGGTTGGCAACGGTGAGTGCTGGACTCTAGCCCATGATGCTTTGGAGGCTATCTCGAAGGAATGTAAAGCCTGCGGTGAAGAGCCAGTGATGGTGAGCTTGGGAACCACGCACGGATGCTGCATCTATGCTCACTACACGCCATCGGTCCCTTCTCCGCCTGGTGGGCTAGAAGCGGCAGGGATAGCCAGGGGAGATATCCTGCAATTTAAGTCAGCGCATTTCGTAAATAGGGATCCGAACAAGCCATCAAAAATGTCGGAGAGCTGGGCCGGGGCGAGGAAGGGAACACCAGGAGTTCCTGATTACACGGCGGTTATTGTGAGTGTAGATGGACGAGTACTCAATGTATTGGAACAGAATACAGGGGGAGTCAAAAGAGTGCGGCAAGGAACCTATCGGCTAGATAAAATAGTTGATGGGGAGGTGAGAGCTTTCAGAGCCGTAGGGGAGAAGTGGTGTCCTCTGGAGACTAGTTGGTGAACGACGTATCACCTCAGCTTGACTTGCTGGCCTGCGGAAGAGGATTCCCCTGACGACATTGCACAGCGCACTAATGGAGCTTTCGTAAGCTTGATCACAGATATATGTATGTACAGGTGGCTGGGACGGTAATATGAAGCAACCAACCAACCATATGTATGTACATACCTTGTTGAGCATTGCTGGCTTATAATATGAAAAATCCAACAATAACAGTTGCAATCACGCTGAAACGATCATGATTTTCCACAAATGGGACAATGACGCTAGATAACGTGACACGTCCTCGCAATCTTTCGAACTTTTGTTGAGCCCGTCACGCTAACCAAACCAAGTGCCCGCATAAACGACATCGCCACTGCTGTTCATCAAGAACAATAGCATCTGATCTCCGCGATATGAACCCGTTTATTCCCCAGAGCCATGAGGAACTTACAGATTACAAATGCGCGACGAGATGGAACAATCTGCCGTTCCCCGCTTCGATCGTGCTCCAATGTACTCCGCAGCGGCACCTTACGGCTCCGGCACCCCAGCAGAGCCGCTCCTTTCCCAACAAAAACCTGCACAAATGGAGCCTTTGGAAAATTCCCAACTAACTGAACTTGAAACGGGAACGGGAATTTTTCCCCGTTAGCACCACGAAGTCGGGGACGGCTTTTATGTCAGAAGTGAAATGTTTGGGATGTGCTGCTGCGTTCCAATATCAGAGGCCGAGGCATGTGCTCTTCACAAACGCTGAGAGAAAAACATTAGGACAATTTATTAATCCGAAGTGGAAGAAGCTAGATCAGAGGGTTTCTTCTAGTCATAAGCTTCTTCTCTGCTCTTGCTGCACTGAGAAAGTTTCTGCTTGTTCTCAATCGAACATTCTTCGCTCTATTAGTGCTGGCTTGGAGAATAGATCTGTCTATTGACTCAATTCTTTTGGGAGGAAGTAAGGGGGCGTGTGTCCGTTCTTCAGCACATTCCGCTCAAGACGCTGGCAAGAGCCACTTACGACTCTTCGCAAACGTCTCTTATTGATCAGAGCAGACAACCCACACTCCGTATTTGCAAGTGTGCCGTGGGAGAGAGTGTGAGCTGCGACCCCCTCCCCCCCCCCCGCTAATTCCCAATGGCGACTACTCCATCTGTCTTCCTTTCCCGAATCCCCTCATGCCATCTATTATTCCCGCCGAACTTTCTTCCACAAGCACTAGCTCCACCGCTGCCTGGCTCGTCAGTCTCGCCGCCCTTCACGATCCCTGAATCTCTCTACCGAAGACTCCTATCCGTCAATTATCCGATCGCCATTGCTCTCGTCTATGCGACTACTGTCACCATCCTCAATCGTGTCAATGCCTCCCGGGGTAACAAGCCATGGCCATTCAGCAAAACAAAGATTTTTTTCTCGTTGGTCGTCCTACACAATGTGTTTCTTGCCATCTATTCCGGGTGGACGTTCGTGGGCATAACGAAAGCCGTCCATCATTCCGTGGGACCTAACTTGCGTGGCCTGGAAGGCATAACGGGCGTGTGGGATACAGTCTGCAGGCTTCACGGTCCTCCTGGATTAGGAAATGCGGTCAGCTACAATGAAAGTACAGAGGCGTGGGAGACCTCTTCCCCAACGACGAACTTGAGTGCATTGGGGACGCCTCTCTCGACTGATTCGGGGAGATTGTGGAATGAGGGGTTGGCGTTTTATGGCTGGATATTCTATCTTTCCAAGTTTTACGAAGTGGTCGATACAGCGATTATAGTGGCCAAAGGGAAGAGGAGCTCAACGCTGCAGACGTACCATCACGCGGGAGCAATGCTCTGCATGTGGGCTGGGATCCGATATATGGCCCCTCCAATCTTCATGTTTGTTCTCTTCAACTCATGTATTCACACTATGATGGTATATCCAGCTCGCTTCCAGGTGGCTGCTTATGAACTGGGATTGACTTATTTGACAGTACACTTATTACGCTATTACCGCTCTTTCCTTCCGGATTCCGCAAAGCATCAAACGCACTCTCACAACCCTCCAGATCACCCAATTCGTCGTTGGCAGTCTGTTTGCCGGCTCAAACCTATTCATCTCCTATACCATCCCTGTCGAGGTTCCGTACACCGTCCTAAAAGACAAGATCTCCTCCGCGGCAATGTCCGCCACTTCCGTGGCAGGTTCTATCGCCACGGCCGGCGCATCGGCAGGTCTCGGCAGCTTTCTAAGGAGGATACGTTTTCTCGCCGCGGGTGTACCAATACAGGTAGTACAACAACAACAACCGATCGGCAACGACGTTCCCTCGGAGCCGGATGTCTATCAAACTCACTACCGCACCGAGTACCGGGCCGTGCCGTGCATCTCTACCTCGGGCGAGGCTTTTGCCATCTGGTTCAATGTGATCTATCTAGCTCCTCTAACGTAAGACAACCATCCGCTCCTATTTGTCTCACGTTTGCGGCCCCTTTACCCCGACTAGGCATTTACTAACGTAACATCTGTACAGCTGGCTTTTCGTCCGCTTCTTCATTCGGTCTTACACACGCCGAGCCTCGCCAGCCAAGAAGCAGCCTTCGTCACATCCCGTTGAGAAAGCAGCCAGGGATGCAGGTTACGGCTTAACGAGAGGGCTTAACGGAAGTGCTTCCACGTACACCAATGGGCATGCGAATACAAACGGACGCGCGAAGACTAATGGACATGCAAAGACTAATGGGTATGCGAACGGGACAGCCAAAAAATGAGTGGGGTGGCGTAACAGTCAGTCGTTGGATGGAGGGGCGCGGAGAAGAAACGCAGACTAGTTTACTATATGTGTGAAGTATGGCATAGCAGAGGCTGCGTCTGGCATCCTGCACCTGCAGATGGCAGAAAAGCCGCGGATAACACGCTTATGCGCTCGGAACGAGGGCTGAACCTCGGTTTCTCGGGGGCCGGAAAATGTATTTTTTTTTTAAAAAAAAAAAAGCAGAGAATTTGATAGATATAAACAAGTAAAGGGGAAATTCCCAGATTGATGATGAGATCTTTCTTGGCGGCTGCCCCCATGTGCCGTGTGCTTCGCCGGGAATTTTTTGTTTTGGATGAAATGGCGATCAGGGGCCGGCAGTGCGTTGAGGGGGTTTGTGGATGTTGTTTTGATGGACGAGGAGAGAGATCTGCGCCTTTGGGGTAGAAGAAGAAGAAGAATAAAATAAAAAAATATAAAAATAAAGATGAAAGGTGGTGGGAAAAACCAAACCCATTCCCCCCCCCTCAACCTCGATGGTTTTTTTTATATTTTCATATGGATCCAAAGACGTTTAAATAAAAAAATAAAAATTTTTTTTTTTTATTATCCCTAAATGGGAGATGATGATGATGATGGGATTTGGATGTGGAGGGAAATGGTTTATGTTTTATGTTTATGTTTATGATGACGATGATGATGATGGGATTTGGATGTGGAGGGAAATGGTTTATGTTTTATGTTTATGTTTATGATGACGATGATGATG
>JAJDMY020001177.1:0-70029 GCA_022345705.2 Sabuloglossum arenarium
TACAAGACTTGGTTTTATCTGAACAGTACCCATAGTGGATGGGAAGACGGAATATATACATATTAGGGTGGGGAGGGTGCTGATTTGGGCTCCCTTCGGTTTTGCACTCGTGAGGTGCTGAGCGATGAGGCAGCGCTTAGGGTCACTTAAAGCAGCGCTTAGGATCACTTATAGCAGCAGAACGTCACGGTGGAAACACCTCAAAAAACGGCAGCAACAACCGCGAGGCCTTTTCATCACGAATACCATTTAAGATATATATTTTAAAAGCATCCTGGTGTTGTTGCAGTGAATGTAGTTTCACGTCTATAAAAGCGTGGGGAGGGGGGTAACAAAATCCGACAAATAGCATTCAACATTCATTACGTTAATGAGTATATGATATTTAAATCTTGGATGTCCGCTCCAGCGCGGCTGTCTGGGCTTCATAGTGCTTGACCAATTGCCGCACGGCGAGATCGAGGAGGACGTCTTCACTGCCGCCGGGGATGCGGCCGGCGGGGATTTCGCGGTAGATCTCTGAGGGGAATGTGTTAAGACTGTGACAATCACATTCAGGGAAAAGAAAGAACAACTCACTTTCCACAACCTCCCCCTGCCCCGTCCTCGTAAACCCATTCCCTCCAAACAACAAAACCGCACACCTCGCACACTCATCCAACACCATCCCCGCCTGCGCCTTCACAAGCGCCGCCATCCCCCCGATCCTCTCCTCCCTCTCCTTCTCCTCCATCCTCCCCAACAACCACACCATGCCCTCAACCCACGCGCTCAAACTCTCCAACAGCGCGCCCGCCTTCGCAAGCCGATGCCTCACAACCGGCTGCTCTACCAGAGGCATCCCAAATGCCTCTCTGCGCATCACGTACTCGAAGGCTGAGGAGAGAGCCACGCGCGCTTGCCGCGTCACGGCGATCGACATGCTGAGACGCTCGTGCGAGAAGTTGGCTAGGATGTAGGTGAGCGCGGCGCCTTCGGTGCCGATGAGGTTGGATGTGGGTACGAGCACGTCAGAGAGCGTTATGAAGGTTGTCCCCGAGGTGCGTTGGCCGGTTGTGTCGAGCCGCCGGGTTGTGACGCCGGGGTGGTTTTTTAGGGGGACGACTAGGAGGGAGATTCCCGTGGGGCCGGGGGGGCCGGTGAGGACGGCCATGGTGGCGTAGTCGGCCCAGATGCCATTTGTGATCCTGTTTCATCAAATCCAATATTTAACCTCCGTGCAATCTATTCCAAAGCACCGTCTCTCTCCCCCTCCAAAACACACGCACAGCTCGCCCACCTACACACAAAACACGCAGAACTCACCACTTCTTCATGCCATTAACAACATAAAACTCCCCATTCTCGCTCTTCTCCGCTCTCGTCGTTATACTCGCAACATCAGACCCTGCCCCCGGCTCCGTGATCGCCAGACAAATCCGTTTTCGGCCCAGCAGCAGGTCTGGTAGGAAGCGGTCTTGGAGTTCTTTAGAGCCGAATTTCAGGATGGGTGGGACGCCGTAGGATAGACCAGTTGTCAGGGAGGCGGCGGGGCCGAGGAGGCCGGAACGGACGAGCTAGTTGGAGGAGGGGGGGTTTAGTTGTTGATGTTGTTGGTAGAAGAGAATCCCACCAGAAGGGCCGTTTTCTTTTATATAAACAAAAAAAACCAACCTCATCCTTGAAAATCAACCCATGCAACGAATCAAACTCCTCAACCTTAACACCCCCCATCAATTCCTCAACGCCCAGCCCCTTCAACACCTCTACTGGCAACGGCGCCGGCAGCCCAGGAATCAACATCCTCGCCTCCGCAAACGTCTTGAATACCCCCTCGGGCACATGCCCTTCGGATTCCCAGTCGTAGGCTTGTGCGTGCAGGTGTTTGGCTATGAAGGGCCGGATTGCGCGCTGGAAACGGTGGTGTGAAGGAGTGAAGTAGGGGGAGGGGAGGGAGAGGAGCCAGGGAGGGTCAGAGAAGGGAATTGGAGCGCGGGAGGGGCGCGGCATTGTATTGGTGATGTGGTAGGTTGGGCTGTTGTGGAGGATGTTGGTTCTTTCAGCGAGATAACCACCAAGCTACCATCTCAGCCCTCTTTATAACCTGCTCTTCTCATCCATCCCTCATCCCACCCAAACAACTCCTTGAAGATATTCGGCTATGTATCTGATAAAGTTGCTGCTGCTGCCTGCGAGGAATTTCTGGGGTCGTTTTGGGCTTTCTCCGGGGCACGGAGCAATATGATACATAGCCGAGGCTCCGGATATGCAATTGTTATCGAACTATTTTGTCGATGCAACAGCAAAGCATGGATTGCTTTCTTGTTCTGAAGCAGGATATATATTATTCGTAGGGGTGTTGATTGATTGATTGATTGATTGATTTTTTTTTGGCTTTAATTCTGATCTGGCTTCGGGTATGAGTAGATACGGAAATCTAATGCCTCTGAGCATAACAATTCGGATCACATAGATAGACGGAGATGAGAAAACACTCCCAACGCCCTGTAAACGACCATCTAGGAGTATCCAGAAGATAAATGACTTTACCGTGTGTAAAACACGTATCTCGTTGGAATTTTTGTCGCAACATCTCCTTTTCCTCATGCATACTCATCGTCTTCGTACTCATTAGATCTCCTCATTTTAGCGCTGCGCTACTTCTCTCTTCTTCCCCAGCCAACTCTATCTTCTCATCCTCTGTCAGCTCACTAGTTGCCTTCTCGATCTTCACAAACCCTGCCAGGACCACAAATGCCGCCGCCGCACACGCAACCTCGAACCAAAAGACACTCTTGTAGCTCCTCCTTACTCCCAAGTAGGCTGTCCCGCTAGCTACCACGTCCGCTAGGCCTAGGAAGAACGAGATGCCGAGATGCAAGATACTGTTGATCAGTGCGCCTGCTAGTCCCTGCTGCTTTCGTGGGAGACTGGTCGTGATGAAGATGTTGGTGATGTTGAAGGTCACGTCGATGGCGATGGTGCCACAGATCATAGATGGGAAGGTGTAGGCCCAGAAGTTGGCACCGACTGGCGCGATAGCGAAGAGGAGAGGCGCGACGATCCAGGCAATGCCGGCGATGAGCATTAGGATCGTGCCGGGGAAAAGGTGCAGGACGAAGCCGCCGACGGTGGAGATGATGCAGCCGCCTAGAGCCATGGGCGTGAACCAGGCGACTACTTGGAGGGAGCTGCCTCCCATTATGTTCTCCATACTAGGGTTTTCCGTTAGAGAAGACGGCAAAAACATGACCCCGACTGGCTTTCAAACTTACTAAAACGTAGCATAGAACAAGAAAATCCCTAAATTCCCGTAGGTGAAAAAGAGAGCCAGCACAACAGCTTTCATTCTCGGAACTTTAAACAGTTCAGCTGGCAGCAACGGCATCTCCGCTACCCATCCCTCCACATACGCTGCCGCGCACAAAATCAAAGCCCCTCCAAGGAAGGTCACCAATACGAATGGCGCTTTCCACCCATTCGGAGCATGCGAACTATCAGTAATGGCGAATACCACCAAAACCAGCCCAGTTACAATCAAAACCGCTCCTGGCCAGTCCATCTTCACCCCCATTCCCTTCCGCTCCTGAACGTCCGAAGGCACCGTCAAAATCGTCACAACCAGCGTGACGAGCACCAATATTGTGCCAATCCAGAAATACCATCCCCATTGCAGAAACTGTCCAGAGAGTCCTGAAAAGAAAATCCCAACGTAAAACCCAAGCGGCGCACATGCTCCATAGATACTGAACACAATATTTTTCCGCGGCCCTGGCCGGTAAATGCTCCCCATCAACATCAATCCAGATGGCAGGAACGCCGCGGGGCCTAGGCCCTGTAACGCTCGGCAGACGTCGAGCATCACCTGGTTCGTGGCGAATCCGGCGATGAGACTCCAGACAAGGAGCCAGGTGAGCCCCATGACATAGACCAGGTAGCCACCGTACATGTCCGCGAGCCGGCCAAATGCGAGGAGGAAGGATGAGACGACGAGCGGGAAGGCGCTTGCGGGCCATGTGTAAGAGACGGCGGGTATATCGAGGCTCTTTACTATCGTCGGGAGGATGACGTTGAAGCCGGAGACGAAGTATTCCTGTGGAGGTTAATGTGTATTTATTAAGAGGAGAAGGAGTAGATTGACTTACTGTTAGGATCTGCGACATGGCAATTGAGAAACCGAAGCCGATTTCCGCCCATAGGGATTTGAATTTCTTGGGTCTCTCTCTGCCTAATCTTTCGAGTCGAGCTTCGAAGGACTCCTCTATTACCTCGGGCCCATCATTTGTCTTTGGCTCCGCACCAATTGCTTCTGTAGCTCCTGTGGTATGAGTACAAACACTTCTGCTGGATTGTCCTGAAACGGAAATGGTGAGATCTTCATCTCTCACATCATTATTGAGAGTTCTGACATGTTTTTTGGTCTTGGTCTCTGCAGCAATTGCTTTTATTTGCTCTGTATCGTGACTAGAAACCTCCTGGATGGACTCCTCTGGCTTGGAGGACATAGCAACTGGCTGCAGCCCACTCCTGCTTCCTGCTGACGGAGTATCTCTCCAGGACTCCACTCCCTTGACGTTTACGGTGATACCCTCAAGATTGGACGAGTTAGGAAAGGCTTCCTCCGAATTCAAACAGCTCTCCAACTGGATATGCCGAGGCCTCTCAAACGAAGGGTATTAAACAAAGCAAAAGCACAGCAGCTTCAAACGCTGAAACGAGCTCAACAGCTCAGCGCCATCCCTTAAAGCCTTAAACAGATATCCAGATTACCGAGCAAGCTATGGTCCTCCACCAGTCCGCGTGACAAAGAGAAAAGAGAAAAATATGTCCTGGTCTAGTGTCTATTAGTACAGAAATACGTAAGCCCGTGTGACTCGAACTCTGCTATCTTGGCACTGGAACAAGCGGCAATTGTGTATTGGATGCTTTCCATTGCATAACTGCATTCGGGCGTCTTCTGGTCGTCATTCCTGAGACCTTTCCTGCGTGTTGACGCCCGTTGAGTGATGGATTGGTGATCCGTGGTAGGAGGGAAATTGCTCGAAACTGATCCTTGCCTTCGGTCGTCACAAAACAATGACAACCACCGAAAGCGGATTTGTGGAGAGGTTGGATTCATGCTGCTTTAGACGCGCACATTGGACTGTGGCTCTTGGTTTCCACACAAACCAACCTCGCCTAAAAAAGCTTCTCGGCTTGGCATCCCAGCTGACTAATCATTTAAAAATTTCTGTGCTTAAAAACGCGTTCGACCTCGCACTCCTCTTTCGCTCCAACATCATCAGTAGAGGTTGTTATCTAATAACCTTTATTGGGAGCTCCGCTACGGCGGCTTGCTGAGGATCGTTCGATGTCTTCACAGAAGATGAGATGGGCTTTCTTCCGTTCCCGGCTCCCTCGATTGGATTCCAGGTCGTCTGTTCTTTCCTGATCAACTGCGCAGCTTTCCCTTCCTTGGTGGGTCGGAGTTGTGGGATGGACGCTACATGCGCGGGCTTTTTTATGTGGCTTGTAGGCTGAGTGTGTAGAGTTTAGAGTAGGATGAGAATTGAATGTCAACAATCAATGTTTCATTGCGTTCCTAGTGTCCTTTGTGAGACTTGTGTGTGACTGTTGATAAAATGATCTCTTGCGAACTTGTGATGATCTCTATGTCACAACTTCCAGTCGTCGAAGCAGTCGACAATCAAGCTGTCTATCTCTGATGATAAATATCGTTCGGTTTTCTCGGGCACATAATAGCTTCATTGTGCGATAGTCCTCTGATGAAAATTTCCTTTACTTAGGTTAGATATATAACTGGAGTAGAGAGGCGAGCTTTTTACGTAGAAAAAGATAACGATTGACCCATATCTATCTCATGGTGTGGACGCCATAATATATTTCAATTCCGGTTTATGCAACTAATTATACATCGAAAGGAAGAGAAATATCGAGCAGGAAATTAGATTAGGATAGAAGGTTGGCCAACATTCTCATGTAAACGGCCTGAATATCCTGCAAGGGCGTGAGCGAGGCGGCGTTCTACTGGCGTCACGATGGAGTCTTATACAACCCTTTTCACCTATAGTCGGCAGACATCAGTTAGCTTGACACCAAAGAAATCGTTTAATGTCAAAGCATTAGGGTTCTACACGCCTCGAAAAACCGTTTCAGCCACCAAACTTGGAAGATACCCTCTCCGATGAGCACTCCCAGCTGGAAGATACTCCACCATTTCACTCTAGCGTTTGTGCTCTCCGCAGTATTCCTATGCGTCCGCTCTCGTAGAATGATGTACGACTGCTCATCCTTGACCTGCGCGAGCAATTCAGAGAGTTGGCGGACTGTAAGATCACAACACGTTAGTCTCGTGAGATTCCGAATAATTTAGAACAAAGGTGGCTTTACGAACCTTCAGCTTCCAAGGGGTCTGAAGGAGCTTCTGATTCCGGGACATAGACGATTCCGTGGACGTTGAAGGAAACTTCTTTGCTGCTTACGCCCCAGTGTTCGTTGCTGAAGCAGTAGACATATTTCCCGTCGAGCTGTGCGACGAATGAGTGGTCCCCAGAGGAAACGGATTGCTTGTGGATGGAGTAGGCTCCTGACGGATCCGTGATCTATAGGTTGGTAACATTAACATTAATCATCAGTAAGCAAGGCTATGGTTATGTTATTAGAGTGGACTAAAAAAGACGAAAAGTTGGCAAGCGTAAACAACCAGCTCAAATTTGCCCAGTACTGCTGCCAATTCAACTCACCCAAAAATCAATGTCCATATTCCCACCCCCTCCAAACTCTCGATCACCGACTTGGAACGTCACAGTCATCTTATCATCCTTATGCAGCGTTTCATGGAAGCATTCCTTCTTGTGTGCAACCATCTGGAGGTTGTGCGCAACAGTTACCCCTAAAAGCCCACTGAAGGCTAGCAGAGCGACGGACGGAGAGAAGAGCATGTTTGGCGACGGCAGCAGGATCAAGACACACGACTAGAGGTGTGTATAGAGACGGATATGAAATCTATGGGTGGAGTGCAGTATTTTGTTGATGAAGTTGATGCTCGAGTTGATTTCTGACGACTTGGAGATTCGCCAAGATGCCAGCTGGAGATATTTCAAACTGAACTAGCTTTCTTAATGAGGCTAGTGCCATATCAGATCTCCCATCACACTAATACGGAGTATGTGTCCGGCTATCAGAGACAAATTTCTTTTTACTCTGTTTTGCTGATACACACAACTGGATTTGATTCCTCTGGTGTGGTGAATGTCGCTGTCGCGTGTCCACTCGTCCATTATGATAGTTCATTCCGTGCATCCGCATGACAGCCAGCCATGGTCAGAATCGTAGAGTATAAGCTTTCAACAGTCCAATACATAGTACACAGCCAGCCACATGCAGACGTGCTTGTCCTCGATTGGCCACGTTTGCATCTCAGCTGGAGCATTGCAGAGATAATATCATCGGAGACCCCCAAAATCCTCTGTAGTTTTTGAGACAAAACAGATAAGACAGACGCTTTTCTTTCTATTTATCAGCCATGGAATGCCCAGACTTTCTTTTCTGCCCAGGGACCCATTATCTGGTATTTGTTCGAATCTTGGTAACTGCTCCTTACAGACGCTTCCACCGCGACCGCCTCCATTAGAATCGGCATTTCCCTCCAACCCTTTCGCCCTTATATCTCTATCTAACTCCTTCATCTTTCCTTCATATCTACCAATACTAGAGATGCACTTATAGAGCATCTAAGCACATGATTTTCACATTTAGCGTTATGCGGAACTTTTCGTTTGGCACAGTTGTATTGTTTCTTGCGGGAGCGATAGATGGTTTGCGAGCGACCCCTGTAAACCCAGAACAACGACCACTTGTCCCATATGTGGAGCTGCCTCCTGGCTCATCTGCTGGCAGAGAGCTTCATGGCAGATTCTTACATGTAACTGGTATGTATCCCAACTCTGGTGGCTATCTCTAGCCTTATAGATAGTACTTACGTTCACTGTCGGTCTCGAAATCTAGACTTCCACCCCGACGAGTTCTACAAGCCTCATTCCTCCACCGCAGCCAGATCCGCGTGCCACAGAGGCCATGGCGATGCGGGCTTCTATGGTGCGGAAGCCTCGGACTGTGACTCACCCCTCTCGCTCGTCAACGAAACCTTCAAGTGGATCGACGCCAACCTGAAAGATTCGATCGATTTCATACTCTGGACAGGCGACTCCGCACGACATGATAGCGATGAGAATCTACCGAGATCGGTGAAGGAGGTCTTTAGGCTGAACGAGTATTTGGTCGAGAAGTTTGTCGAGGTCTTCGGCAAGGAAGACAACATTAATGATACAAACCCGAACAATGATATGACAATTCCGATCATTCCAAATATTGGGAATAATGACATCCTGCCTCACAATATTATGGATTGGGGACCGAATAAGTTTACAAAGAAATTCAGCAACATTTGGGAGAAGTTCATTCCTCAGGAACAGAGGCATGTTTTTCAGAGAGGAGGCTGGTTTTGGGTTGAGGTTATCCCTAAGAAATTGGCCGTTTTCAGTTTGAATACAATGTAGGACGCCAAGCCCTGATACGTTGGAGAAAAAACGCTGATGAGATGCACCCAGATACTTATCCGAAGCCAATGCTGCAGTCGATGGTTGCGCTTCCAAGTCGGAGCCTGGTTATGAGCAAATGGAGTGGCTGCGTATCCAGCTCCAGTTTGCTCGTGAACGGGGCATGAAAGTGATATTGATAGGTCATGTCCCCCCATCCAGAACTGCCAAAAAAATGAGCTGGGATGAGACATGCTGGCAGAAGTATGCGTTGTGGGTTCACCGTTACCGGGACGTTGTTGTTGGTTCGGTCTTCGGGCACATGAATGTCGACCATTTCATGCTTCAAGACTCTAGGGATATAGATATACTTGCACTACAAGGGGATGCGGATAATTACCGAATCGCCATGGATGATGAGCTCTCGATCATGTCTGCCGCTAACTACTTGACCGATTTGAGAGCGGAGTGGTCGCAATTACCCAGTCCGCCTTCAAAAAAGGCTCTGGAAACCCTTGCCCAAAAGGAAAAGGAACTTCGTGAGCTTACCAGGAGCGGTAACTCTCTTAAGTTGAGGATATTGAAAAAGAAGAAGCATGGAAATTTCAGAAAGAAGTTCCTGAATGAGATTGGCGGCGTATGGGGTGAACGTTACAGCATCTCGCATGTGACGACCAGTATCATACCGACGTATCTCCCTGGCATAAGAGTCTTCGAGTACAACATCACTGGTCTGGAAGATATGATCATCTCAGACACCTCGTCGACGTACCAGACCCCAGACACAGCTGAAACCTTCGACAATTTTGATGACCTTGAAGAAAACGCTGGTGTTCTCCCCGGAAAGAAGGACAAGAAGTGCCCAGATTTGATCATCCCAGATCATCCTTCAAAATCATCGCCTCCCGGTCCCGCATATTCTCCGCAAACTCTAACGTGGCTTGGATTCACGCAGTACTTTGTCAACCTCACTGAAGTCAACAATAACTTCGTGGAAGGATCTTCGGCCAGTGACACGCGCAAGAAGCACCCGAAACACGAGCCAAAGAAGTTTGAGTTTGAGATCGAGTACAGCACCCTCAACGACACGGTGTATAGGCTGAAAGATATGACCGTAAGGAGCTACCTTAACCTTGCTCGGCGAATCGGGAATTCCAATCCCAGTCACGAGGACTTGATGGAGTTCGAAGACAATGAGGAGGAGCAATTAGACGAGATTATAGACGGGGTTGATACCAAAGAAGACTATGATATACAGGAGCATCTCGATGCGAGCAGGAAGAACAAGAAGAAGCACAAGAAGAAGCACAAGAAAGGAGGTAGAGCGCGCAACAAGGTCTGGTTTACTTTTCTGAGGAGAGCTTTCGTGGGTACCATGGAAGATGAGGATATCCATGAGAGGTTCGGGGAGGCGAAGGGCTGCGAACCAGATTTCTCCCACCCTTCATCGGAGGATTGGCCTGAGTCTGCCGAGCTATGAACATACCTCCTGAGGGAGACTCCCTCTTGTTCTCTTTTTGTCTCTGGTGATCCAGGTCGTACATTCTGTCAAATTAGCTTGCATGGGTTTTTCGGCGGATTTCAAGGGGTTTTTTTTGTATTCTGTTCTCTCTCTTTTTTACCTTCGGGGTAGCGGTATTCGTGATAGGGCATTGGCATTGTTAGCATAGGGCATGTCGGGATTGGCGCCAGGGATCGTATTCTCTCTTTCTCTCGGTATGTCTCTTGGCTTTGGTTTTACCTTACACTTGGTTATTAAGGCTTTAGCATTCTATACAGCTATTGGTCGGGTTCGCGTAGAGAATCCAAACCTCTTCTTTCTCTTCGAAACTCTGTGATATGTGGTGATAGCGAAGGCGATCCTTAGAAATATGGGGAGATCCCGTGTGAAGATTTTCTTTGAATTTTCCCAGTGATGTATTGTATTTCCCGCAAACCAATATAGGGAATCATTGAGTCACGTAGGATAGGAAGATGTGAATTTAGGCACGTGAGATCGCCGTAGGTAACGGAAAACCCCGCCTGCACATACATCCCTAACCCCAGATCCACATACTATTTTAGAAACAAATGCCATACCAATGCGCCAGAGCAATAACAACAACAAAAGCCTCTTCCCAGGCCAAAGACAACCAGCTCCTCTCCACCAGCATCTCCACCAGCAATGAAGCGAACAACAACAACACATCCGGTAAGAAAAGAAAAGAAAACCCAACCCCCTCCCCTCCCCTCCATCTCTCTCACTCTCTCTGCTCCCACTAGGAGAATGATACAACAAGACCTACAATGAACCATGTAAGTCTAACTACCTAATGAATGGCTCAGGTGATAGCGACGACGATGATCTCTTTCAGAAATGTTGGGCTCGGAATGATTGCAATGTGTGTCTGGGAAGGAGGGATGTAAGCTGCATTTGGTGTCCCATCGTACGTGTCTTTTTTCCTTACCTCCCCTCAAACCCTCCCATCTAACCCCCACCCTTCGCAACTACAGTCCTCTACCTGCATCCCCACCCCGTCCTCTCACCCCCTGCTCCCGCCAATCTTCCTCCCTCTCCTCAATCCAGATATCTGCCCCCACTGGGCCGAGCGCTGGGAGATTCGCGCAAGGCCGCTCGGGTGTGCGGTTAGTACGGTGACGGTGTTGGCGGTTGTTGTGGCAGTGGTGGGGCTGGTGGGGCTGGGGGGGTTGGCGTGGGGGATGTTGGTTTTGGGGAGGTGGGTTGGGGGGTGGCGGAGGAGGAAGAGGGGAGGTGGCGGGGAGAATGTGGAGAGGGTTGTGGTGGTAGTGGATGAGAGGACGAGGCTACTTGGTTCTGAGGCGGACGAAGCGCCGCCTTAGCGTTGTTTTGTTTTGTTTTGAAATAATATCCCAATTCTCTCTTCTCCTGGTTAGTGATGGATAGGGTGGTTAATGGTAATGGGCATATCTTGTATGTTGGATACAAATAAGAAGCCCTCGTGATCTCAGCAATAATATCAATTGCCCAGAGTACAAGCTTTGATCCCTCATCCATACTTCAGCAAACCCTTGCGCAAGAAAAAAGTTGTCCTTTCTTATCCCCCTTCCCTCTAGCTACATTCCTATCCTATCCTCCTATCCTTTCACAACCTTACTGATCTTATACTCCACACTAAGCGGTTTCCCATGCGCGACGATAAACCTCCCTGAGCCCACAAACTCCCCGCTTTCGAGGGGTTTCAGCTCTTCATCTCCCGTCTAAATAAAGTAAAAGTCATTCTTCTATTAGTTTCCAAGCGGTGGCGGTGGTGGTTTATGATATGTGTGTATTGGTAGGTTGCCAGCACAGAATAGACTCACCTCGAAGGTAAAGTGGCAGACTTTATCGCCAATGTGTGTCAGTAAATGATGATGGGAGAGAAAGAGTTTCAGAACTGAGCGTGGGGGTATTACTCACAAATATGTCCGAATTCAGTGGTAGCTGCTTCTGGATTGGCATGGAAGATCTTCATGAACGATTCGGTAACTTCGATGTAGCCGGCGTAGGAGAAGCTGATGAGCTTTTTTAATTGCATGATAGTCAGTCACATTCCACCACAACAATGCACTGTCCAGAAGGAAAGGAAGCACCCACAGATCCACCCTTATTCCTACTCTCATCAAAAAAACACACATGTCATCAGCATCCTCCTTACTCCTTCCAAATCACCATTCAACCCCCTCATCCCCACCCAAAAACAAAAAACTCACTTCAAAATCGACCTCACGTCCAGCCTACAATGTTTCTGCCCCGCATCCGCCCTCAAGAAATCAGAGCCAAACACAAACTCCGCATCAACCGCCGGGGAGAAGCCAGGCTCGCTCTTCAGGGAGCCGCCGGAGAAGGTCTAAGGAAAAAGTGTGAGGGTGGCGTTGTGGGTAAGTAAGATAAGTAGAATAGGAAAGGGTGGAGGGAGAGCATACAACGACGGAGAGGGGGCCACTTTTAGATACTGCTCCTGTTTGTGTTACAAATAAGGAGATTATTAGTATTAAGTCTCTTCAACATACAACCACATATCGAAGTTGACGGACTTACCGATTTGATGCGGATGATCAAGAATTATCTATACATTTATCAGTTCATATGGCCTTCCCAAGAGAGAACAAAAGGAGTACTAATGTGGGTTTTCAAAAGAAGATAGCTGACTTACGAGCAACGTAAACGCCTTCTCAAGTTTCGGGAAATCGTTCGTCGACATGATTGACAGCAGGTACAAACAAAATAAAGTGCTCAGGAGGAAACTACACGTAGTAATCCAAGTTCTTACTCCCGTGCACAGCTCAGTCAGAAGTTGTCGAAAAGCAGCCCTTCACAGCTTATATCTCCACATCCATCCAGACCCCAGACCTACCCCGCTCTCTGCATGACCAGATGCATGTGAATTCTGCAAGTCGCACATACAACATCTAACCCAGTTCAAGAAATAACCCAGTCAAGAAACAACAAATTCCAGAAATCATTATTGTTGCAGGGTTGGACCTTTCTTTGGAGGTCGAGACATGTGGTCGGGTCGGTGGAAAGGAAAGAAGAAAGGGGCTATCTCCTCTCACATCGCCCTGGGAGATAGAAATAGGATGGTGGCTAGGTACCGAGTAAACCGAGTAAAAGTCTAGGATTAATCCCGTCGATCGAGCACTTCTTATCTGCCAATTTTCTCTACGAAGAAAATTGTTCAGGTCGTGTAACCTCGCCAATTTATGTTCTCGCCCAATCCCCTCAGCCGAGCCTATAAACATAGCTGACATAACCACCATTCTCTACAACAAGACGTCGTGGCGGAGTGGTTATCGCGTATGACTAGAAATCATATCCTTTCGGGGGCCTAGGTTCGAGTCCTAGCGGCGTCGTTATAAGATTATATTTTTTTTTGCATTTCTTCCCCAACTCTCTCCTCCTCCGCCGAATTCCAGATTTTGTTCCATTCTTTGCCTTTCTTCGAATCTAAAATTTTTTTCTCATAAGTCTCTCTCCGCTCTTCCTCCGAACAACAAAACATCACCCTAAATACCCAAGATATTATTCTATCGCAACTAACACAACCAACTAACTCATTTCATTCGTTTATCTATTAATTTTACTCTTAGCCCCCGCCACGATGCGATGGCATCTCGTCTTCTGCGCATTAAGCCCATGCTACGTCTAACACTACCATTGCGGATAACGTAGGTTGGCAAAAATCTTCCCTTCGTTTCAAAGCAAACTGAGATGAGTTCTCTCAACTCTGACGGTTTCTGCGGAAGAGCGTGAGCACCGATCTAAGCGTTCAGCAAAATAACTTTTTTATGTATTTGTGCAATTACCAATTAGGAGTTATGGGGGACTTCCTAAGCTATTCATGCATTTTGTATTGATTGCAACTTTCGAGCCTAAGAACCCCCTTCATTGCCATACCGAGTTCATACTGAGTTTAAGAGTTAATCTTCCTCTGTGCGCCAACAAGAGAAAAGTAACCTCTATGATACAGAGAAAAAGTGTAAAGCTACAAGGCGGCTTCGCAGCAACTTGCTTCTAATGGCATAATTAACCACTCCTCCCATTACACTACAGACCACTGTCTATGAGTATCTTCTCCTTATCACAGAAACGCAACCAGAATACCGCCGAGCAGTGCGGACAGAGGTACGAGCGTAGAAGCCCCAGATGATGGGGTGGAAGAAGCACGAGCTGTACCAGTGGGTGTTGAGCTAGTGGAAATGGCGAAGGTGGGAGTGGCTGTGGCAGTACCGTTCGTCTTCAGTGCGAAGTTGGCACAAGTGATACGAGTCTTGTTGGCGTAGTGGACCACGAATGAGCGATTACCGAAGAACGCACCAATCCGCTCCTCGGTGGAAACAAAAAGGTCGACGTAGCTAATAATCACGTCAGAAACTTTGATCATCCAAAATCATTATTGAATTCGGCGCTAAATTGACCTACCTGGCGTTAAATGGATCGGAGGTGATCTTGCCATGCTTGCCACTGAGGTCACCAACTTGACAGGTCTCGGGCTGAGCTACATCGCAAGGAGGGTCCTCACCACGCACGAAGGGATCTAGGTGAGCGAGGGTGGCAGTGCAGTTTCCGCTGCTTGGGACGGGCTGGTCATGGATATGGTAGACTAAGAATTCGGTGGTTGTGAGCTCATGTTGTCGTCTTTGATGCACAAAGGGAAAGAAAGATAAACATACGAAATGGACCACCAGAAGACGGGAAATGGCTGAAGTTCACAGTGAAAGAAACACCAGTCCCGTTGCTAGCCGCAACAGCAACAATGGAGCCTTGGACCTTGCCAGACTCAGGAAGAGTCGCTTCATAGGCGTAGCCAAGAGGATTCTTAGTGACAACAAGAGCATCTCCAAGCTTGCCGGTAACCTCAGTTTGAGCACTAGCAACCGCGAGCACAGAGAGTGCAGAGATAAGGATCGAAGAACGCATTGTAGTGAACCGAAAAGACTGGTGTGAGTTTGCTGTTGAGCTGTGTGGAGATTATCAAGTTGGGTATTGTGTTCTGTTCACTCCGGTAGTTGGGAGTCGCAAGGTGGAGACAGGAAGAAAAGGTAAGAAGGGGAAAATTAACGAGTGGAGGATTTCTGGTGTGTGGAAAGCTTGAGAAGGGAAGGCACGGAGGAGAGAGCGTGGTGGACACTGGTTATATGTAAACAAGTACCCAGGCCACCATACCTTTACGCACCCATCCGATTCGCACATTAAAAATAAAGCAAGAACAATTACTCTGAAGTGAGGAAATCACCCTGCGCCCTGGATCTAGGTAGCAAGACGTGTCTTTTGTTGCCGTCTGCTTGCTTGCAAGCAGCAGCAGCCCGTTGGTGCGCCTCTGCACTGCAAGACCAGCCAACCACCAACCCATCCACCGGGCCACCACCATCCTGTGCATCCACGAAACGAGGATTCCAGTCAAGCTTTCTAGCGTAACGGTCGCACGGACGAATCGAATCGACGGGAGAGACAAAAATAGCATCCTCGCACGGGCGATCTACATCATGGACGCCCTCTTGGCTAGAAAAGTCCTTCCAACAACGACAACATCGCACACATTGGTTTTCCTTCATGGAAGAAGCTCATTCCGAGGATGAGTGTAATCTTCAGAGCCAACCGCCGGAACAAACTGCATCCATGGCGCATGGGTGGTCGATTCAATTGAGCATTTTCTCTTTTATTGTTGCTTCTGTTCCTGGTGTTCCTGGAAGTTTCATATGTTCCTGGGAGGCACCAGCACCAGCCACGATCTCAAACAAGACAACCGGAAACCGTGCGTTCCGTTCACGCGAAAGTATGTACATACATACATACATACTGCCAACATGCCACTGGTTGACAATACACAGATAACTACTCGTTCGTCTTACCTATATGAGCGTACTGAGGGTGTAGCTAACCATCTGATTAACAACACACTCCGAACAAGCTTACAAGTTCGTCTAACTCATGACGGACTTACAGAAATGGACACGGGCTTTAAACAGCCCCAACCCAACACAACATAACCCTTGCCATCATGTATGTATATCCCACCTCGCATCTACATACATATACATACACTCATATATCTTTAATAATATACAAACTCTCGGGACTTACTCTCAAATTAGCTTCCGGCTTCGATAAACAAGAGAAAAACCCTTCGTGTCCATACAAATACAGACGTTAGATTTTATTTTGAGCCGAGCAACAAGAGCCCTGATTACGTGATCGAGTAGTATTCTTAGTGCGGGGGTGGATTTGGACGAAGAACCTTGACCTTGTAGGAAAGGTCGTGCATGATACATCTCTTCTGTATGTCGTACCTCGGAGATTTCATTATCGTCATATTATATACATACGTTCACAGAGAGGATGGAGTCGCTAATTATCTCCACTGGTCCGATGGAGATTGAGATTGTTGTTTGTGATTGGTCATCAAAAATCCTTTAGTGCGATGATGTATTCGGAGTAGTTCCTGATTCGTAAGAAAGAGTATAGGATAATGATTGTTCACATAAATAGAATCTAGTAATGCCAGGGTTATGCAGCTATGCAGTTATGCAGCTATGTTGGGCCCAAAAATAAACAAGCAAAGCCCAAAATCTTAAAAAAAAAAAAAAAATCTCCTCTAAGCAACCACAAGTCACCTCGATTCATACACTTTGCTCTTCTTCCGCCTCGTCACCAACTTAGTCCAGAGTTTCTTGGTTAGCGATTGATAAGTCACCCTTCCTTCCACTATCCCGGTGATCCAACCAAACGCGGATATAAGCAGGATCGACAATAACATGATGACGCCAAAGCAGCCCCAATATGTTTTGTGTGTGTACACTCCTTGGAGGTCGGATATCTGCACGGAGAAGTAACCTGTCATCAGACTCACTGGCAGGAAGAGGATGGTTAATTTTGCGAGGAGGATTGTTGTGCGGGTGAGGTGTTCCACGGCTTGAGATTCTTTGATGGCTATCAAATTGAAGGTCTGCTCTAGTATTAAAACGAGGCTCATCCCCACGGGAATCTAAGGTAGATGCTGCTTACCATGAACACCAGAGCATCCTTTTCGTCGAGACATTGTTGAATCTCGCTCAACACGTACATGTCGATCCTGTCGCCGAGTCTCCGAAACCTGGCTGCGGCGGAGGGGCTTAGGGTGACACCATCTAAGCTTGCAGTGTCGTTAGAAGATGACAAGCGGCTACCATGATGTTGGTCAGAATGACCATCATGGTAATGCGCTCGCGATTTAATTTTTGGCTCCAGAATGCGATCGATGATCAACTTGTAGCTTGAATATACACGTTTCAACACTGCAAGTTGGCGACCAACTTGATGAATCTCCGTCAGTTGGCCAAGACCCGGTTTCTCCCTCAGTTCCTGACGCTGCTTTTCTTAGCATGACTTCAATTCTGGGGGTTGTTCACCCCAGGAACCTGGAAAACGTACCAGATCCCGTAATTTCTCTCCATACTTGTGTTGACGACGGACCACTAGAGCATAAGTCGTATACCAATCGTCGAAAAGGTAGTAGAAAAGCAAGCTGGGAGAATCGGCTCCCGAAGAGGCTACTTCGGAATCTCCCATCGTTGCTAGGCTCTTGCGGATGTGTAGAGTCGAAATGGCATTTTCTGCTCCGGCTATGGCTCCGGCTTTTGATAGATTTCGGAAGACATTCAGGAGATTGCGACGAATCGTAACGAGCTCTACTTTGAGTTTATCCGGTGGCGGCAGCCTCTGACGATCCGGAAACGGATCCTCATGAATGGATATTACGGTTCCTAAAAGACTCACTAAGCCATGAACGAAAGGGCTAGTTGAGGAATTGGTGTCTTACCGTCGTCGCAGAGAATAAGCCAGGTCCATAGCCTCTTCCCACTTGGGACATCTCTAGGTTCTTCCTCGGTGCTCTCATCATCGACCCTTGCAGGAACATTGTGAATCCAGTTGTACCCCAAGCAGATGACTAAACTTGTCAGTAACCATACGTCATTAGAAGTTATGCAATTGCTGGTTAACATACACTTCTCGCCATAATCCATGGAACTCCAATGCCAGACCTCATCGGCTATGAGATAATGGTTCACATCCAGACGATCCCGGTTTGACGAAGGCGTCGGGTCGAGTTCGACGGCTTGATCTTCGGGATCCGGAGCGGAGACAGGAATTTGAACGGACTGAAGAGATTGGGAAGTCTTCTCAGACTGATGATCATGACTTCGGAACCTTTGTCGCTGTTGTCGTGTATATTCTAAAATGCGCTCAGCAGTACTAGGAGGCTCAATGCTGACAGCATGTTGTGGTTTGAGAGGCTCCGAGCACATGAGTCCCCAAAGACGCGGCGAGAACGCATAATGCTCGGCCAAGGCCTGTGTTCGTATTAGCAGGCTAAAGGAAAACATTGGGGACTGATAACTCACTTTGATCACATCCACCTGGCGGTTAGGGGCCCAGATATTACTAGGGGTAAATTCTCAGCTTCAGAAACCTACAATAACTTGTCGCCTGAAGACACTTACATCCATCTCGTACCGAGCTGCGGCGGTCTCTGCAGCGTTTGAGTATATGTTAATGGTAGATAATTGAGAACTACCCAGGAGCACACACACCTCGCGCGCTAATAGCTTTTTTACATCCTCACTAACGACATCTATTGCGATCCAAGCCTTGTCGTTCCCGAAATCTAATACGAAATTGAGCGTGTTTAGGTCTCGAAGGGAATTATTAGAGCTCGCGAATTCGTCATTCAGGTCAAGATCATGAAACTTCGAGAGAAGAGGACCGTCTTCGAGATTATAGTAATAATCAGGATGATTTTGAGCCATTATAGGTTGGTCGGTTTGATCGGGGTTTTCGTTTTCTGTGACTGAAAATAAGGCACCGTGGCAAGTTTAGAAGATGTGGAAAATATGCGTTTCCTACTGTTGAGAGGTCTCCATGGTAAGCGCAGCAGTGAAGAGAGACCACGCGAAGGTGGTGCGTGATAGATATATGAGATGCAAGGCTGAACATCGTGCACTTTAAATAACGAGTCTGCGGCAACATGCAGCTACTTGTGCCGCATGAATACCCCTTAGCTGAGACTTGCGCATGCGGCGCTTGGCAACTTTTCCTGACTCAATCAGTCACGAAGAATCAACTTTGTTTGTATAGGTCTATGAACGACTGTTTGGTGTACATAACACCATTGCCATGTCGTCAGGAGTTCCTCGCTTCAGCATTATCGATCTCCCAAAAGGTCATGACGTTGTAGAGACCTACGTTGCTCCTTTCAAAGACCTCCGTCTCAGATCTCTGCAGCTGAGCCCCGAGTCATATTCCTCTACGTATCAGAGAGAGTCACTATTCACAGCCGACGTCTGGGAAGGCCGTCTCAAGAATCCTTTGGCGAGTACTATCATCGCCATTCCGGCAGCCGCTGATGTCGAGGAGTCACACTTCCTCAGCGAACTTCATCAACTGGAGTGGGTCGGCATGGTAGTTCTTCTTGGTCGATATCCTCCAGATGCAAGAGAATTGAGTGCCCGGACGTCACCTTGGGAGTCGATGGCTTCAAAGAGCCCAGATAAACAGATCACAGCGGATATCAGTGATGCAGCTCAGTATCATATTAACGCGTTATTCACATTGCCATCAGTCCGGCGATGTGGGCTAGGACAAAACCTCGTCCGCTCGGCCGTCAATCTGGCAGAAAGCATGGAAACAAAGCGCTATGCGGATGCCGTGCGAGTTACTGTGATGGTTGACTCGTGCAACATGCCAGCGAAGTCCTTGTTTGGGAAATGTGGCTTTGTGGTGATCGGAGAAAGTGATATTTCCACGCCATCGAGCCCCGATGATCCCGGAATTCAGCGGCACAGGACCGCGTTAACTATGGAGAAATATATTCCTCTATCCTAATTCCAATGTGAAACTCATTCCGTTAGGGGAGTAAAGCCTTTTGGAATTCACTAGTTCAACTCCAGTGAGCAGTGGCTGGTGGATGAATGAGCATGCTTGAAATACAGGCCTTGACTCTATTAGGCTTAATTTGACCCCAAACACTGTTGCCTTGGTTTCTAGACTTTCCCGCGCCTAATACGATGAGTCGGCCTGGATTCCGTTCGAAGCCAGATATGTTCCTGAGACGTGTCCTCTTAAATGCCAGACGCAATTGACCAAAACATAAATAATTTGAAGTCCGCTCCATCCAGAACGTACTGATTATTGTTGAGAGCAATAGAACGAGATTGTTGTTGCTTTACCGAGTTGCCTCTTTGAGAGCCGGTGCAGCGACTTCTCCCGATCGAGTAGTTTAGTCGCCATTCCTAAAAATTCTACGCAGACCAACATCCTGTCCTCTACCGACCAACTCTAACCATCTTCGCTAGAAGGAATTCATCAATCATACCACTTTATCTCGGCCTAGTAGTCTGAGTAAGTCTTCCTAACAACTTCTCTGTATTATCTCTTTAGGTCTACAGCAGTTTTGGCTTTGAAGGATGAAACAGGAATGGCCTCCAAAGGGCCGTTTTTCTGCCTTCAGCTTCGCTCTCCTATCACGCAACTTGGCTTGACCTGGGCACTGCGTCCGAGCTGTTCACGCCATATGAAGGATGTTGTACCCAAACCAACATTACATGAACTTTTCGCTATCTATTTTTTCTATTCACTAACCTACTTAATAGCCCCTACCTTAAAGCCTTGTACAACCGCCTCCTACACCCACACATATCACTCTTTAGAACAGATCGCCCTTAAACACAGCAATCATGGGTATGGCAGTATCGAAACTATTTGATAAACTATGGGGTAAGAAAGAGATGAGAATCTTGATGGTCGGTCTTGATGCTGCCGGAAAGACCACGATTCTCTATAAGCTCAAGCTTGGCGAGATCGTCACAACGATCCCAACTATCGGTATGCAGCCTTCCAATCACAATCCAATATGATAATGCCTCTGGTACATTTGCTTACACATCATCGTCTAGGATTCAACGTTGAGACTGTTGAATACAAGAACATCCAATTTACCGTGTGGGATGTTGGTGGTCAGGATAAGATCCGTCCTCTCTGGAGGCATTATTTCCAGAACACCCAGGGAATCATCTTTGTTGTCGACAGCAATGACCGTGAGCGTGTGGTTGAGGCTCGTGAGGAATTGCAACGGATGTTGAATGAGGATGAGTTGAGAGATGCGTTGCTCTTGGTCTTCGCGAACAAGCAAGATCTGCCAGTAAGTGACTTGCATTATAGACCTCTTGCATTTGGAATTTGGGTTTAACTAACATACAACAGAACGCCATGAACGCCGCAGAGATCACTGACAAGCTTGGTCTCCACAGCCTGAGACAGCGTGCTTGGGTATGTTCCCAGCTCTAGGGGTATAAGCATCACCAAGCTAACTGCATGTCACAGTACATCCAATCCACTTGTGCAACCTCTGGTGACGGCCTTTACGAAGGCTTGGAGTGGTTGAGCAATTCGCTCCGAAAGTCTGGCGCGAACTAAAAGCACACTCACGGCGGCCCCCTTGTCAATCACAGCGATTGTGTAAGAAGACATAAGATCAATCTGAACCTCTCTATCTCTCCTCTTCGCATTGACTTCAACTGATCGACACTATCCCCCGTTATCTCAGCTGAAGCCCGGTGAAGGAGCAAATTGTTAGAATTGCGAATTTGGTGCACTGCGCGATCATGCCCTTCTTGTTGTATCGATCGCATAGGCACACATATCTTGCTTTTCTTTCAATATCTTTCTCTTGGCTCTGGCTTCGTCGTCGTTGTCCCTTTTCTTATGTCTATCGTAAAGTTCATGTGCAACGATCAATGGGTTCTTTGCCGCGCTGTTTCCGGTGCATGCATGCTTTTGTTATTTCTTCTTTGTAGCCTTGCGAAGCTTGCGGACGGTGGAAGCAGTGGTTGGTTGTGGTGGTGTAGGCATGCGGGGTTGGGGTTGACCCAGATAGACAAAGGTTGCCCGTGGGGTGGAAATTTTTTCTCTCTTTTCTCTTGTCAACTTCAGTAGCACAGCTAGTTAATTGAGCCGGTGTGTGTTTTTCACCTGCATATCCTCGTGTATTAGTGATGAAGAGGAGAGTCCTTGTGGATGAGTGTTGAGGGGCGTCGCGGGACTTACTTGGTTACTGACATCTGGGGTACATGAAGTAGCTTCAATAAGGGTGGAAAGGAAGTGCGATTCCTGACAGGAGAGTACGGATAGAGAAGCATTCACGGATACCCGTCCATCCCCGCCTGACCTCTTGTGCAGACTTCATACTCCCTTTGTCACTTGCAAGACATATTACTAACCTTATTCATCCCCCCTTCAAACTCTAGACAATTTTTTTTTCTCTCAAAGTATTAGTTACATCCTCGCTCACTATCCTTCTATCCATCCTGCTAATCTAGTTACTACCATTCAAGCATCCCACTCGAGACAAACCCCCTCTTCAAATGACGTAGTTGGTCCGATCACTTCACAATTCTTTTCTATCATTTTCTGTATAACTTGACAGATGTGATATCTCATATACTGCCATGCATGTTTGCTGTCCTCATTCGCCGGTAACTGGAGGTTAGGATAATCTCATCTATACTATTATACTGGGGTGAGCGAATTTTGCCTATGGTTTGTTCCTCCTGTTTGGTGTCATCATGTAGTATACTCTGATAATAATGAGAAATGCTGGTATATGTCGTCGGGTGTCTTGAGGTCTTATTGACATTGTTGGATTGCTCCTAGTTACCCGTACAACCATGTTTTCATGAACGGAGCATTAGTCTGTTATGTCAAGTAGCGATTTTGAACGTCTCTGCCTACCTTGTTTCATTCGTCACCAAGAATGGACATCCCCAGAACACAACGGGTTACGTTATGCTCAAGGAGGCCGCATCGTAGCTTCTGGAAATCTTCGAAGCAAAATTGATGGCAGATGGATGTAATACTGAGATCGTCCGTCCGGCTTGTTGCGCCCTTTTTCTTGGAGGTGAAAAAAAATCTGAAGAAGATGGTGGTGTGCATCCTCTCAGGATTAAGAAGGTAAAAAAGATAGTGGAAGAAGGAAAGAGAGGAAGGGCCTAAATACATTCGAACTCTAGGCCTAAGGTCCTATTTTCCGAAGATTTTTAGCTCTGTAATCGACTAACTTTTGAAAGGCTAGGATAAGATAAGAGATTAATTGACATCTTTAGGATGTTTTGCCCTATTTGGGGTCCCTTTTTCAATATTAAAGAAAGCTCCCCCTGTTTGTTCACAGGGAATGAACGGCGACCAGTCAATCTGGTGCAAGACTCCAGGAAGGTGTATGCTCCTGTTGAGCGTTTGTAATGTAGAGATATGGAGTGAGTAATAGTAGAAGCTTCTTTTCTCTGGCATTGTTCATAAATATGGCCTAGGGGTCGACTGTCTTCTATGACGTCTAGGGGAGTCGTTGGAACACGTTGTCGACTAGAGTGATAGGCTCCGACCAGGCATTAGAAATCTAGCCAGAGGTCTCTCTAATTGGCGATGCTCGTCGGGTATGTTTCCTTGCATAGCTCCACCCTCCGCCCCTTTTCTATATGTCGAAGCTATTGTCTAGAGGCATATATCGTTCTCAAAGGAGGATGTAGATAATTAGGATGTGATCTGGCGATGAGGGTGCTGGGGTGGGGTGCTCCTTGGTATACTGCAATAGCGAGCCTAGATTTATTTTTCAAGGGGGGCGGGGCCTATGAAGACTCTGCAATGGTGCCAATTGGATGCCAGAAAACCACCACTAAGAATAATACCGGACCTGTGATTGCTCTTCACCGTGTTCCATAATGATACTCAATTCCCACAAGAGAACATAGAGCGCTGGAGAGCTGTCATTGTCGATGTTCTGCTCCTTCCAGAGAAGCCATGGCCTCTTGTTTCTCAACACGTCAACAAGCTCCCTGTCTGCCTCCTTACCCGTCCGTAGGAACCGTAACCTAAGGCCCCCTGATCACCTTCACCATGTACTCCAGTGTGCTTTGGCACAGATGGTGGGAGAAATACGAACGACGAGCGTTAAGATATGAGTTCGTAGCAGGCGGGGCGTCGGAGACTTCGCCGGAAGGTGGGGGTCACATCAATAGCAACCATCGGCCTGGATTCGCAAAACTTACTGTCAGTGTGGACTTGCAGCTTCCCTGATTCGCGAGCACAAGGCTAGCGTCCATCAGTCAATCATCTTCACTGTAACACCTTGGCTGAAGCGCCTTTGCTGCGGCTTTGGCAGCACGAGTTTCTTGTCCGATCTTCGTCGACACTGTGAGCTACTTCTACTGTAATTTCCCACGTCGTTGCGTAGGTGGAGCCAATGTCTCGACCAGTTCTTCCGTTTATTTCCTGTCCACGACTGGCCACGCCTCCAGACCTCTCTATATAAGGATATCTTATCAAGGAATGACCCCGCATCGTCCGCATGACTTCATGGACACCTTGCGACATATTTCGCGGTTGGTATGGGTGAGAGCTGCACGACACGCCAACTCGGCTTTGAAGCCGATCATAGTGAGCTCGACGAATGTGCTAACTGATGTATCTCTCCTGCCCCCTGTTGATTCCACGCCTCAGTTCCGTGAAGAATGCTTGGAATATCAGTCCACGAAGAGTCTCTTGATGGCTATGTCGACTCGCTCTCTTGCCAATCGATTGGGATAAGCTAGTATAGCCTTCGACAGAATAATGGGGAGGGACCGCGTATATTAGTAACTTTTAATGGTAGGTAGGTTCCTGAATGTTCCTCATCAAAGGAAATTCATTTTGCAAAAGATCCCGCCGAAGATCCCGCCCGCTATGCCGAGCGAGATGAAGATGAGATTATTTGTTGGCTATGATTGTGGCTCCGTAGTCGGTCTTAAAAGAGGACGAATTTGCCTGTGGGTAATTCGGGGATTTGATCACTAAAGTGGCGAATAAGGAACTGAGTACTTCCCGCCGAAGCTCTCTGGGAGATTATGTTATCGGGGTTGAAAGAGAACACCGCTAATTGGTGCTCAAAACGATTTATAGAGTCTTTTGCCTATTCTCATCGTGTTTTAAGAGCAACAGCCAGTCTACGCAGGTGGAGGTGTGCATAAACGGCCCTCCCGTACCCAAACACATGCCGGCAGCAACAGCAAAGATAGTTCAACGGCGAGAAAGTTGAAGCCTAAGAACCCTTTGATGATGAATTCGGAGAGAATGTCTTGACCCCTAGTTCCATGCATATCTCCTTTTTCTTTTTACTTCCTTGATCGGATGCAAAATTCTGATCCCGCAGATTCCCTCTGTGGAGCTTCCTTCGGCTGTGTAGGGGACGTCTCATCTACATCGTCAAGTTGGAGCTGATAGTGACAAGCATTACTGCGGATGTAACGTATATGCGATAGCTTTGCCATTTCGAAGTCCAACTTCTCCACTGCTCGCATTCTCTTCACCGATATATGCGCAGCGGGTTTCTTATCACAGAATATGAAACCGGGGCAGTATCCTAGATTCAACCCGCCGACCGTAGCTATCGCAATGCTTACAAGATATGCTGCGGTTGTGAATATATCGATGAGAAAAGCGACTATCCAACCCTAATACGAATCAAGCTCGGCGAAGGGCATAGGATATTGTGGAAGAGGATCGGGTTTTGATCTAATTGACTCGTCAGATTTGAACATGCCTGAAAGATATAGGGAACGTACAAGACAAAAAGTAAATTGATATCATCATTAATACGGTGATTTCTTACAGATTAGTGTAAGGAGCGGAAGCAGCTCATTAGCCAGATGTAGGCTGATCTCTTGAGACGAGGAATATTAGCAGCCAGAGCTTTACCCAAAAGAAATAAAAAACAAAGGGTAGGAATAATGATATAGGCTTCTCATCGTCTTTGGGACGAGAGAACTCCTCTATCCTAGATGTTTTTGAGACTTTTCATGATGGCTCCAGATATCGCCGTATTGGGAAGTTAGTCCCGATTGGGATACCATTGTTCTGATCGGGAAAACGAAATTCCATGTCTAGGAAAGGTGCTAGGATTGCGTAAATCTCAATGACAAACATGTTTCCTGAGAAGGTGGGAAAAGGGAGAGTATATGCCTGGATAGGTTCCACATGCTCCATGTTCCACCCCACCCTTACGTCAACAGGCAGCACGCGAACCAGTTTCATTCTAGGAGCCACAGCGCTTTCGTCGTGGAGCGCATGTCTTAGGAAAAGTCTTCGCCCCTTTGCGCAGATCTCAATCCACTCACTACGTAAATGCTGTCCGGACTCTGAAGCTGGAGGCTGGTGTTGAATTCAGCTGCGACTTGCACTCTGCCGTTGACATCGCTTAATGTAAACGCACTGGCCACTTGACCTTTGACAGTCCCGCCACCGCATGCCGTCAAGAGAATCCACATCCTATTTTACGAACACATACGGGAAAACAACATTAATGGGTGTACGCAGGTGACGTGATCATGAGACGCTGAAGCTGACTGATTGCTGCCTACCCAATCCAAATACTTCAGAGATCCAATCCCGCTACATCGTTCTCACGTGTTGCCGTATGCCCAAGCACGCGACCCCTAATCCCACAATACTGAAGTCTCACCCGGGCGGAGAGACCAGACCAGGAAGATGTCTGCATCAGAGTTAGGGGAGGCCTACAAGGCTATTCGATATATTCCACTCTCATACAATCCTACAGAATCAAACACGTCAGCTCTTCGGTTGATACTAACGCTGTTTCCTGAATGGGGTCATCCCGGTGGCAAGGTAGAATTCGTGAGGTTTACAGATGGCATTACGAACACGGTGCGCTCTTTTACATGGCATCGGTCCAATCGCTCTACAGAGCCTGACATTAAATGATATTAGCTCCTTAAAGCAGTGAATAAGAGACCGGGTCTTTCAGACCAGCAAATCGATGAGGAAGCCGTCCTGCTAAGAGCATATGGAAAGGGGACAGATGTCTTGATTGACCGCGAAAGTAGGCATCTAAACAATTCGAGCAAGTCCGAGTTCTGCAATCACAAGCTAATAGACCTTTGTGGTGAGCAGGAGAATCCAGGTCGCATTGCACGCTCTCACACTACAACCTCGCTCCTCCTCTTCTCGCCCGCTTCGAAAATGGCCTCCTGTACCGGTTCGTCAGAGGCCGTGTGTGCTCTCCCTCTGACCTTGGCAAGGGAGGCGTCTGGCGTGGTGTTGCACGCCGTCTAGGCGAGTGGCATGGCGTCTTGCCCGTTGTCAGCGTCAACGAAGAAGTTGCCAATGAAAACACCCGGCAAGGTCTCTTGATGCAGCTCTCGGCGCATACTCCTTCAGAAACTGACCTTGCCATTCGGCGAGCAATAATCGATATCTCACCCTGTTCTGTGAGACCAAACATTTGGACAGTTGCGCAAAAATGGATCTTTGCTCTTCCAACTTCTACAAGTGCGGAAAGGTCGAGGAAAGCCACTCTGCAAAAGGAACTGGGGCGATTGGTCAAGGAACTAGGAGACACGAAAGGTCTGGGTTCTGAGGGTGTAAGCTACACAATTCGTTAAGTCTGGACTCTACATAATTTTACTGACTGGGGATAGCTGGTTTTCGGACATTGCGACCTCCTGAGCGGTAACATCATTGTACAGCCTCACGTAGGCGGCAAGCCCCCAGCAGATAACGTGGAATCCGTCAGTTTCATTGACTACGAGTAAGCGTTCCAATACGCCCCTCGGTTTCACGAAAACAGCCATTGACCATCTAATGCTTAGATACGCCACACCCTCTCCCGCAGCCTTCGACCTCTGCAACCACTTCGCCGAGTGGGGCGGTTTTGACTGCGACTACAACATCCTGCCCACAAGGTCCGTGCGAAGGGAATTCTTACGCGAGTATCTCCGGAGCTACAAGCACCACAACCCCACCCACACAACATCTGAGGACGAAGAGTCAGAGATCCAGCGTCTCTTTAATGAGGTAGACCTATTCAGAGGTGTCCCTGGCTTCTACTGGTAGAAATCCATCCGATATCCCCCGCGAGCTGACATGTGCTTAACTTCTTCTATCTACAGGGGCGTCTGGGCACTCATCCAAGCAACCATCTCACAAATCGATTTCGACTACGCCGCATACGCTGAGGTTCGTCTGGGTGAGTACTGGGCGTGGCGCGCTGAAGTGGAAGGAACCCGGGCCGCAGAAGGCCAAGATTTGCCGTTACGCGAGAAGAGATGGGCGCAGGAAATATAGATCATTTGGTTAGCGAACACATTTCGTTCCTCTTTGCTCTGCTTTCCCATTTGCCTGTCTCGGAGTCATTCAAAGGTGGCGCAGGCGCTTTGGGTTTCAACAACCGTCCATAGAAGCTTTTTTTGCCATAACCTGGCCCGTTCTTTCCCCCGCAAAAAACTAGAAAAATATCCCCTTACACGTTCTTTCTTCCTCGAGAGACCCCAAGTACAAGTACAAATAATTCACATATGGGCGAATTTTCCCCTAATCCTTATTTATTTTTCTTTTTTTTCTCATCCCTCTCCTTTTTCCTGTGTAGCGTAAATGTGTGTTGTGTGTGCATTTTGCTTTGTCTTCAACGACGATTCGGATATATGTACCAATGAATGAAGAGCTTGTTTCCAGCCTTAGAGATAGCGTGCACTGGTTGTGTTATGCCCTGTGGGGTGATGGTTGAGTAGGTTTCGTGGCGGGTAAGTATTGTTGGTGGACTTGTCATCTGAGTCACTGACTGCATCGTATCGCGTCGGTCGGTACTTGCAGATTTGGAGTTGACTCCATATCCTTAATATTCATGCTTGACATGGTCTTTATTGGAGGGAAATTTTAATATCTGCGTCTGATTCCCCACCACTTTTCTCCTGATCAGCCCTCTGTAGGGCCAATGTTTCGTAGGTCACACTATTTTCAAGTTTCTAATCAGAGTTTTTGGAACTTCTATGCCTATGGGTTCTATTATTCTGTTCCCTGGAGAAGCTAACATCAACAGCCTATGCCCCTTTAATTAGCTTTGCGAGAAGAAAAAAAAGCTCTCATTCCCCACAACCGGCGATAACGACTAAGCATTCAACTTCCTCCTCATTCAACAACCACCATCTCCTCCTCTAATTATGCCAGAGAGTAAGGAATAATAAGAAAGTAAGTTTCAGGTCCCCACACTAGCGACAGAGACAATTAACTCATCGTAGGAATTAGAGAGAAGCGGAAAAAATCGCAGAAAACCGGCGATGGGCCAGAAAGTAAAAAAAAGAATGGGACTTTTCTGGATGAGCAAGGATGCACTAAAAGGATCAATGGTGAGTAAAACAGACAGGGGGGAAAGAAAACGAGGCAGCCACCATGAATAAAAAAACAGAAGGGTAGAAAGGAAAGCCAGCTATGCAAAGCAAATGCAATATCCCATGCCCCATACCCCGCGTCTGTTTTCGCTTTATTCAAATGCGTGCCTCCCACCCGCTGTGCGAATCGTCACATATTAGTCATGTCGTCGTATCGTTAAAGGCTTGTTGTCAGCAAATCGCTGTACAACTATCGGTTTAGTCGCTTTGGCTGATTGCCCACTGCATGCCGCTCGTTCTCATGGAGAGCTCTAAGAAACGCAAATGCCACAAGCACCTACGGAGTCCACTGCGTTTTCCAGGATATCGCGTCCACTCAGAATCTCCTCCGATCCCGCAGCCAGATCACTCTTTTTGTCTCCCAAAGCCCAACCGCTAACCCACCAAACTGCTGCCCGGATGATCTCCATAACCACTCTCAGCTCTTCCTCATTTCGTGGCGCATAGACCATGACGAATCCTGAAGGTACGAATCTGGTGCACCAGCCGCCTCTAGCTAGCGGATGACGCTCTCCCCAGCATTTCTCCAGCAGTACTCGCGCATCAGCGGGGTGCAAAGTCAGATGTAGACTGCCGTCTGAAGGATGCGCGTGACAGATCTCGCCATTACAGGTTCGATTGACCGGATTAAGGGAGAAGAGGCCAGTTCCGTGTTTCTCGAAGCAAGATGTACCGAGCTTGAGCCGAGTGGCGTGTGTGGCGGCAAGAGCTTTAATAGCTTGAGAAAGTTCTACAAAGTTCGTTGGAGTGCCTTTTTGCGTGATTTGCCTGTGGGGTGCTATGCCTGTGACTTTTGGACGAACTCCCGCACGCTTTGGCAGCTTTACGGCACGCTCGGCAGTCAGATAGCCAGTCTCGGGGCGGAGAAAGGCAGGAATAGGAGCAGGTATGTGAGGGTTCCGTAACGCGAATAGACGCAGGAATGTGATCCGTAGATATCCGAGAAAGGTGGAGGGCGTACCTCCAGGCCCGAGATTGAGGAAGGACGCGTAGTCTTGGTAGACAAAGTAGAAGAGAGGAGCCAATAGGGTGAGAGCAGAGAGACAGATAGGGTGTAGGAGGTAAGCGTAGAGGGTGTAGATGACGTGGGTATAGGAGGAAGAAGAGAGACGGTCATGAGAGGTGATCAAGGTAACAGAGTGAGCGAGAGACGACATGGCCTAAAACAGATGTCAATTGAAAAAAGCGTTGTAGAAGGAGTGAAGAGGAAGGGAACGTTGTGCATTGGATATACCGGGCAACGCGATTGACTCGTGTGCGCGCGGGCTTTTGTGTGTGGTTCATGCGTACCGGCAGTTGTTGAAGACGATTGAAGCCGGCTTCTGCTTTCTTTACGTTTTTTATTTTGCCTGAGGTCAATTGGAAGAGGAGCGTTGGTTATCAGTCTCAACAGATAGGAATTGACGTCAGAAAAACGAATGTGACCAAACCCTGGCGAAATTCTGTAATTCCAGAAAATCTGACGGAACTTGTCAAGATTGAAACAATTGGGAGATGAGGGAGAAAGAGGAAAGCGGGAAAGACGGTGAGGTGAAGGTCGACGATAGGTGTTAAGTAGTCAGTGGAGAGGATAAACTCCACCTCTCGCTCGATCGTCCGTCTCTCATTGTCCACATCAACCCGCAGGCGCACGATTCTTGCCAGTCATTTTCATGGTGTACGGAGCAGCTGACTTGTTACGGACGAGAGAACGGACGCATGAGCTTGTACCACTTGCAGACAAGAAGAGGCACGGAATGACAACGATCTCGATGCGAGGCCGCGTGCAGCTAGAGTTGGCAGTTAGTAAGGGAATTGGTCTCGCCGTCTAATGACGGCTGGCTATACAGGGAAAATGCTGGGAGAAGGTCTGATCTGCACGTGTGCAACTACAGAGCGCTAGTTATGTGGTATGAGCCACGACGGGATTGTTACATTGCAAGGATAGATGTTCCGTGAGGCGCTAATCCTGCTCTGGCTCTGGGATTAGGAGTTTTCAACGCTCCCATCTGCCGTCTCACTGGGCAATCTTTCTGCAGCTGCTGCCGTCACTAGAGTACCGAGTGGCACTGCCGTTGAGACGGGATGCATAGGCGTCCGCTTTCCGGGAATGAACATCCTCTGACAAGAGCACCGCCGCTAATCGACCCAATCGCTTAGTGGGTTCCGACAGGCCACAGACCGAATATCTGCAGGTTCGAAGCAGTAATGCAATACCCAATAGTGAGATGGGGAATGGAAATGCAGAATGCGAATGCGACAACCCTGCACGTCCATGGTCAAGAGCCAGCCGGGCGATCAGATACAATCAGCCGAAAAAAGCAGTGGTCCAGTTGGTCAATCAGTCAGTTGGACAGAGTTGATCTCGGGATCACTTCTCAGCAGCCGATTGAAACACCCAGCGTGCCTCTCCTCCCTTTATCATTTATAGCCTTCGCACCTTTGCACGGACAGAAATATCTCAGCTGACTGGGCCGACTTACTTCCTTAAAGCAGGCGTTAATCCGGTATTCCGTTGCCGCTGCCAAGGTGCCAGCCAGCAAGTCGCCGTTGTGTCGTCTGACTGAATGGTGCGGGTAGGGTCAAGCAGAAATGGGCCCTTGCCCTCGATACACAGGGAGTTCGCCGTCCCAAGCATGAGGGAATCTTGGCAGAGACCTCCCACAGAGCATCATACATGATATTCCGTCAGTCTTGCAGCCGACATTGAATTTTTTGACTGGACTGAGGGCGATAGGCGATGCATGTCGATGCAGGCTCGAACAGATATATCATATTCGTGTGTCCGTTGGGATTTGTATTTGATGTTTGTAAGAGCTGAGGAATTCATGGGAGGACGATGGACGTTTTAGTAATTGAAAGATAACGGAGACTCTTTTGAAACATTTGCACAGGAACGCTTGTTGTCAAGCAGTCACCACGCACAGGGTACGACATACGCCAACGAATTCTCCTTTCTCCATTGTCCTGTCGAAACGAGGCAGGTTTCTTGGACAGAAAGGTTCGGCCATGCGCTCGCTAGGTGTTGGTTGCCCTTGACAACGGGCGCCATCAGTCGACTAGCCGAAAAGTTGTTGTCGAAAACTTCTGTTTCCCACTGCGAATGGTGTTATGTATATACAGTCAACGAACCACGATACAGTCGTCCTGAAGAGAATCAAACGTCATTGAATTGATTTTCCTAAGCGTGTTTCCTTCGATATCTGTTGTGTCCTGTTGCTGTCTATAGAGGTTATCTTCGCGGGAACAAATTCCCATGTCTCCACTGGACAAATTCAACCCTTTGAGCATTGCACGTCGAACTCAACAGCCCATATATTCGATATTAACAGACTATGACGATGAGTCACAATTTTTTGATGTAGAAAAGCACTCACTGGGCTCGCAGGGGAGTTCAAGAGACGGATTGACATCGAGCTTAACTGCATTATCTTTGCGATCGTCCTCGGACTCGCAGCAGGAAACAATATACAATCCACCTAGGCGACGACGGCGGCCAAATGGCTCAGGTCTCTACAAACTCCCGGATAGGATTGTGCGATACATGTGCTTCGCTGTCATATTATCAATTGTGGTTTTCATGGTGAGTCTGGTGCACATGAGTTGGGCATCATCCACATCGGTGCGGCTTGGGCTCTACGGCAACGGCAGACCACCACCCCAGTGGGAGTCGTTCTCTCTCCTCAAGAGATACTATGGTGGAATTCAGACCTTAGTGGCTCGGGAAGATAATATTTCAGAATATCCGAAACAGCAAGAGCAGGAAGTTGAGGTTACGACGCCGACAGATAATCTGGCTAACGACTATCATCGAAATGCAGAATTGACACCTAGCAGGCCCTTCAACCCATACCCTGACTACACTTCCGAAGCATATCTCTCCGAATATGAAGCCGTCCATGACTGTTTCCTAGACGCAAGCTCGACCATCCCTATTCCGAAAATTCATGCATACACCGGCGTCCCTAGTGGTATGCCCGATCCCGCCTTTGGCTCTCATGACCTTCTTGGTCTCCGAGACGATGTTTGCTTTGAGCGATTTGGGAGGCTGGGACCGTATGGTTTCGGGTACAGCGTCGGGCATGGCGGCACAGGAACAGGTCTTGACGGAGAGCGCGAAGGGGCTGGAGGTGTCTGGAGGGAAAGCGCAGAGGTGGACTTCCGAGACATTGAATGGGCTGGAGTTCAGCAGCGATGTGCAATGGCAAATAGCCGCCGGTTTGAGGCCAGGAGGGAGAATCCTGCAAGAGAGATGGCCGTTCTTAATGACGGAACTTCGTCTCCCATAGAAAGGAGAAACATAAGTCATGCCCACACAAATTCCACGGAAAAATCAACAAAAGGAGGGGGTAAAAAGAAGCTCCCACGTACAGCATTCGTTATTCGGACATGGTCAGACTATAAATACCGCGATGACCATATCCTTTTTCTCCGTGCCATCATTTCCGAACTGTCTCTGCTGTCTGGAGGCGAATACACAGTCCACATACTCGTCCATGTCAAAGACGATAACCTGCCAATCTGGGCGGACGAGAGTGTGTACCAGCAAACCCTGCGCGACGCCTTGCCTGAAGAGTTCTGGGGCCTCGGCACGCTATGGACAGAGAAACAGATGGGTCTCATCTACGGAGGTCTCCCTGATTCATTCTATCAGGATCTCCCTGTCCACGGTGTGTACCGAAGCCTCTTCATGGCGATGCAATATTTCGCACGCAAACACCCCGAATACGACTACTTTTGGCACTGGGAGATGGACATCAGATACACGGGACATTTTTACCATTTCCTCGATCGTGTTAGTCGATGGGCGAAAGAGCAGCCACGAAAGGGGCTCTGGGAGCGAAATGCGAGGTTCTATATCCCCGCTGTTCATGGTAGCTGGGAGGACTTCAAACAGATGATCCGCGTTCAGTCGGAGATGGACATTGCGACTCAAAGTACCTGGAAGAGTCTTGCGGATGCCGATCCCAGCCTTCCGAGTAATAGCATTTATAGCGAAGAGAGTAAACCAGTATGGGGCCCCCTGAGACCGGCAGACGACAAACCCCTAGACCCCAACAACGACCCAACCCCCCCAACCTCATACGAAAAAGACAAATACCAATGGGGCGTCGGCGAAGATGCCGATCTCATAACTTTCAACCCACTCTTCAACCCCGCCGGTACCTCCTGGGGCCTCGCCCCCGACATCACAGGCTACAACACGACGCGCAGCCTCCCTCCCCGACGCGCCGCAGTCCTCGCCTCAGTCCGTCTCTCCCGCCGCCTCCTCGCAGCCATGCACACCGAAACCTACAAAAACCACCACCACATGTTCACCGAAATGTGGCCTTCCTCCATCTCCCTCCACCACGGCTTCAAAGCCGTCTTCGCGCCTCATCCCGTCTACATTGACAGGCAATGGCCTCTATCGTATTTGGCAGCGGTGTTTGATTATGGATCGACTGTTGCGGGAGGGAGTGGTGGGAGGAGGAGCGTTTTTGGGGGCATGGAACACGCGTTTCGGGGGGCGAGTTGGTATTATAATGCGGAGTTTGCGGGGAGGCTGTGGAGGAGGTGGTTGGGGAAAAGGGTTGAGGGCGAGGGGGGTGAGGCGGAGGAGGTGGATGGAGAGGGGAGGATGTGTTTGAGGGGAATGTTGTTGCATCCGATTAAGTGATGGAAAGGTTTCGACGGTGGTTGTGCCTTTGTATAGGGAGGAGCCGGAAGCTTTCTCCGAGCTGTGTTGTACAGGTACCTGTGTATATACGGAGGGGATACATGTCTCTGGGCAAGTCTCCCTTTTCTCCCATCTTTTAGCGTATCTTTCGCATCTGGCTCTGGAGTATTTTGGTATCTGAGTTCACAATGAACTAGCCCGTTTCTGTTTCCCAGCTTTAAGGAATGAGACCTTCAGGGGAGGCGTGGGCGCATCACCCTAACGACAATCTTGTGTTGGTAAAGTCTTAGTAGAGCAATTGATGTAGTTATAGCGATCTGAAGAGGTGTGGTTCTATGGATCAGTAGCTTGCTTGAGGTGGCTCCTACATATTCTTAAGTCTACCATAATGCTTACAGCGAGACGACAAAAAGGCAACGGTGAATACCAACTTTGTATCACGATGTCCGAACTACTCATGTTCCGTACGGTCCACTCGCCATTTCCGGCTCCCCAATTTCTCCCTTCGCTGCACTCAACGCAGCCGAGAAATACTCTGGAATCGCAATCACATCCGCCGCTACGGAGACCTTTGGATCCACCGATCAGCTTAAACCATTTCCAGTACGTCTTCGGACCCACCATGTGAAACCCCTGATCAATATACATCTTAGCCTGAGTGCCCGAGACGCAGTAGATCCCTGCCCTTTTGCCGGCGGTGCGGGCGGCGTGGAGGATTTGGGCAATGGAGTGGGCTAGTTCGGGGTCGATGACACCGTTGATGATGGGGTGGCCGGTACTGTTTCCGAGGTCGTAGGGGCCGACGAATAGGACATCTATACCGGGGACTTCGGCAATTTCGCAGGCCTATGTATATGAGAGGCATCAGGACGTTTAATTAGTCTGATTCGGTGCTCGGCTTTCCAAAATTCATAAAGGTGGTTAAAAGATGGCTATCCTACGTTTTGCAGAGCTTCTTTGGTCTCGATCTGCGCAATAGTAAGGAGATTCTCATTTGCCTGTTGGAGATACTCCGTCGAGCTTATATTACTGAAACACCCCATGGTAAACGGGGATCCAAAGCCTCGGTCACCCGCAGGGGGGAATTTGGCGGATTGGACGAGACGTCGGGCGTCCATTTCTGTTTTCAGTAAAGGTACTAAGATGCCATGGGCTCCGGCGTCGAGTGCTCCTGGGGGATTATATGATCAGATTCAAAGCGGGCAGTTCGGGAACGCCTGGGCGACGTACTTTTGACCATCCATCCTTCGTTGGCCGCAATTCGCACCAGTGGGCTGACTCCACACCCTGCTATCGCAGTGACAGCTTCATGCATTGCTCCATCTATTCTCAAATACACCGGATTTCCAGCAACAAATCAGCCATCTGATTAGTGTCACATCAACTCAGCGGTGTCTGCCCCGGAGTCACTATATGTTGTACCATCAATATTGCCATGTTCCGTATCCACCAGCACCCAATCCACCCCGGTCCGCGCAATTGTTCGCGCGTGGTTGCTGCCGGGAAGCGTTTGCCATGCCCCGAGACTCAGGCCGGAGCCTACTCGTAGGGCTTTCTGTACGCGGTTTGCTGCCTGCATGGTGGTAAGGACTTAAGGAAGTTGAGAGTTATGTAGACTAGATAGTGGGGTTCGAATAAGCTCCGGGGCAACGCCGCTTATCTACGACGTCTCTCGGTCTTCTGAATGTCCTGGAACAAAACGATAGAGGGGCTGAAAAGGGGATATTATATCATAGCGGGTCTTCGTGGTGTTCTGCTCGAAGCAATTAGCATCACCCAGAATAGATATCCAGTCTTTCTGAGGTGAATAGAGGGTTCCGGTCAGTCATCAAAAACACCTGAAACTTACGGTTTGAATCGCTATCCGACCCTATCGAGCCAATAAATTTGACGGTTCCGATAGCGTGCCGGAAGACTCAATAGATCCGCCACCCTCGGTTAGAGAAAGACCGAGAGCCCCGAAGCCCACGAAGGCCAATTCTTTTCTGCAGAACAGCGAATGACACTGGTTGTGCAGAGATGCACTTACGACCCTAGGACTAAAGGATGAAGGTGCTGTTCTGTGAGCAGAGCGTTCGGACCAGTAAAAGGACCCGCCGCCTTAGCGCGACGGATTAACGATACTCCACCTCCGATCCAAACCCCACAAGTTACCTCGATCCTGCCAGCTTACAACGCGCCATCTCTTCCATTCACACGTTCCCGGAAAAGCAATACACTCTCTCCATCGTCAAAACCAAACAGCGCAATGTCTCTCCAACCCTACATCAACAGTACATCTCTTCCTTCCCCCCTCAAAGTCTCCCAGCACGAAACCCCCGCTAACTTCTTCGCGTGTAGAGAAAGTACTCGTCCTCACCTCCGATGGACGCACCCTAACGGGCACTCTCCTCTCCTGCGACCAACTGACGAACCTTGTCTTAAACAACACTGTGGAGCGCATCCTCCGCCCGGCTGATGATCCAGAACCCTCGTCCGAGGTCGCGCATGGGCTGTACCTGATACGTGGTGATAATGTGGCGGTTTGCGGACTGTTGGATGAGGAGCTCGATCAGAGTATCAACTGGGAGAAGGTGAGAGGAGACGTGATTGGCTCTGTGAAGCATTCTTAAGGCGCTGGAAGGCCTTGTAGGATGTGTATTCTGTCTCATAGTAGAGCAAGGTGGACTTGGATTCGATCTGCTGGTTAGCCTAAGCCCAGTGTGGTGGTGTATGAGCTTTGAGGGCACTCGGCTGTCTTGAAACAAGTGTCAGGGAAATATTGATGAACGGTCAACGGATATGAAATTCCCACCTCCAATTTCTTGGGGGAGGGGAGGAAGCTCGGGTATTTGAAGCCTCCAGTGATACCAACAGTATGTCTCACCCAACACGAACACCTTTCAATGGATCCTTAGTTTACACGGTTTTGCTTCTTAGTAACGAGTCAAATATCTGACATCACTTTTCGTTTCCTGTTCTGAGCTTTCCATGTGGGGGATGTGCACATCGACGGAGGACAGAAAGCTAGTTATAGAATGGAAGGAACACCCATCGTTAAATCAGATCTGTGACAAATCGACTATTCCTTGACTCTTCTGTGAGAACTAACCGCAACTAAGCCTTCATGCAACATCATGATTTCAAACAGATACGTAACAAAAACTAAGGATTCGTAATCTCATCCGTTATCATCGTCTGATAACAATACAGTCAGATGACCTTTCTACCAACATAGACATGGCGATTCATTTAGAAGAGAGGCTTCTAATGCCAACAGCAATCGCAACAACTCTTACAAAAACGCTATCATATAAGCGTAGAGAGTCATCTTCTCTTCCACACCAAATCCAACCACTTCCCTATAAAAGAACTACTTACGCAAACAATATTACCAAACAAAACTTCACAACCAAAAATGTGCCTCTCACCACCACTACTAACAGCAGTTCTCACCCTTATCATTCTTATCTCTCTTGCTCTCTCCACTGCAGCACGCAATGTCGTTTTCCCGCCTATCTCAGGCTTCCAACAACATGCATTCCACACCTCCCAACAACAATTGTATCAAGAGGATATCGATATTGCTACTGATAGCCAATTCCATGGTCTAACGACCTTTGCGAATTTACCGTACTTGAACTGTTTTCGGGATGGTGAGGAGAGGTATGACATTGCGATTTTGGGGGCGCCATTTGATACGGTATTTCTTCCCCCCTCTGTTTCTTTTACTATTTTTTTTTTTTTTTTTGCCTTTTCTTTCTTTCCTACTACGTAAATTTCACAGTGGGGTCCTAGAATGGCTCTTTTCATTGACAAGCCTGGACGGCAAGGTTGGATATTCATATCCAATTCTACTAGGAAGTTTGTGTCTGCAGATTACTTTAAAAATGGATAGAGGAAATAGAGCAATTCTTTTTATCTGACAGTGATGTTGAAGATTTCTTCACTGTTTTGGGCGTCGCGTGCAGTCACAAACCGTGGTTTGCTTCACCCAAAGTTGATCAGAATGCTGTTACATTTTTTAACATAATACATGATTCAAGGCAGTGACCGCTAGACCGGGAGCAAGATACGGTCCACAAGGTATCCGGCTTGGATCCCAACGCATTATGCCAGATCAAAATTGGGATGTGTACACAGGTACGCTTTCCTGTCCTGCTCTGCATCACATTGTAGCGCCATGCCTCCTATACCCTAAATGGATAAGTCAGCAAGCTCAACAAATTCTAGGAGAAAACTCGCTCTTGGACTGGGCGAAGGTTATCGACTGCGGTGATGCACCTCTGACATTTCTGGATAATACGGTTGCGTTGAAGCAGCTGGACAAGGCGCATAAGGTGTGTGCAGCCGACAATTTGTGCAGAAGTGACAGTCCGGCAACATACTCTAATGATGGGTCTTGGCGAGTCACACAACCCTATCGATTTAATAGCTAAAACGGTGAGGACAGACCATCTCGGGACGCACAGCCAATACGATTTCCAAATCCACAATCCCACGGATACTTGCCTTGGGAGGAGATCACACTACCACGCTTTCGGCCTTGAGGTCGACATACGCGAGGTGGGGAGCGGTTAGTGTGATCCACTTTGATAGTCATATTGGTTAGTAGATGCCAACTTGTGCAATCCGATCCGAAAGCGTAGGCCTGTTGGGGGGGGCGAGTGTCTTGCTGAAGCTAATTTCATACCAGATACTTGGGATCCAGAAGTACTCGGAGGCGGAATTTCCCATTATGCGTGAGTCAGTCCGAAGACGATCAGAGAGATGGATGAACGGGTGACCGTATCCCCAAACCCAGTTCAATTCCAAATAATATTTTTGTTGTTCTTTTCTAACCTGTAATCCATCACCAAGTGGCGTCAACCATGGCACATTCCTCCACCTAGCACACGAGGAAGGTTTGATCTTGAATTCCTCGATCCACGCAGGCACCAGGGCACCCCTGATTCGACGTAAAGATCTACGAAACGATCTCCGCTGCGGATTCGAGATGATCAAATCGAGAGATCTTGATCGTCAGGGGACTACCGGAGTGATTAAGACGCTTAAGGAAAGAGTTGGCGATTCAGCTGTGTACATCAGCGTTGACATTGATGTATTGGATCCAGCTTTTGCACCCGGTGAGTAACCCCAATCGTGGTGGGGCTGCAGTACCCCATTCAGTTTTCATTGACTGTCTGTCTCGCATGGACGCCACGTATCACCTCCGGTCGTACACCAAGAGCGGTTTCCTACAACAGGAAACGAGTTTGCAAGAAAACTTGAATCTGCGGCCATGAAAGCAGAATGCTTTCCTAGCGTCGGAGCATTGGCTGCTGCCTGGAGGCGTTTAGTCGGCGATAGCATTGCATGACTCGAACAAACTCCTCCAACTCTGCACACAAAGGAAAGATCATCTTCGCTAGTGAAACATGAGAGATGAGACAAAAGACCATCAGAACGGAGCATATCCACACACTATCGATATCGCAACAATCGCGTTCACACCGATAATTCAAATCATCATAAGCTTTTTCTTCAATACCAATAACTAAACATTTTGCTGACCATCATCTCATTAAATAGCAACCGGCACACCCGAAGTTGGCGGATGGTCGACGCGAGAGCTGTTGACTATCATCGACGGACTCGGAGGCATCAAAGTCATCGGTGCGGACGTCGTCGAGGTAGCGCCGATCTACGATAATGTCGGAGGGACCACAGTCCTTGCTGCAGCTGAGATTGCCCATTCGCTCATCAAGCTCATGGTGAAGGGGCCTGTCAAAGGCAAAGGGGACACAATCACGGATTGATGCATCCGGCAGGATGAACTTGATAGGTCCTAAATCCCTGATATCCCCGATATCCCAGAATTTTTAGAGCAAGATTCTGAGGGCTGTTCATTCACCATTCTTTTCCTCTTTTGCCCCCAATAGTCAAAACGCCGTTTGAATCAATTCTCCAAGCCCCAGGATCCCTGTGGAGAAAATTTCCTTCCGAATTGTATCTCTTTCTGAATCCGAATGCCTCAACTATTCCTTACCAAGAGACCAAGAGAAATTTAGGTGGACACATCTATCTTAGAGTCCGCCACGACGGCGAAAAGACTGCTTGCCGCCGTGGCTTGTTTGTGGTTGGATAGTATCAAGTGGCGAGTTGATGAATCGATGTTGTAACGTCCTGGCTTTGCAAATTTTTATCGTTGATCATTACCCTGGAAGAGGTGGAAGGGTAATGTGAGGATGGACTGAGTGATATTGGAGTCTATGTAACTCGTCCCGAGGCGCTTTTTCAGTATCCATTGATACTCGCAAAAGTGCTTAGGCATGCAGTTCCCCACACCCAGAACTTCTGGGCACTCGTTTAACTAAAAGACCCCAACAACTTAAAAGCGGCACAGCACATCTTCCCATTTACGGTCTCGCTATGCCCCACCTTGCGCATGTTAGACAACCCACTATCCTCACAATTCATTCCACCGCCACTTCCAATCACCACAACAAGCTCCACAAGCTCCACAGCCTCCATACATCAGCTACCAACAATCAAGAACAAATAAGAGACAAGATGTCAACATCAGAGCCGCGGAACTTTGAGCCCAAGCAGCCGGTGCAATTAGCGCCACCGCAGAGTGTTCCAATTACTGTGGAGTATTTGGAGAAGTGTGATGGTAAGCATTTTGTTCAATAGGGATGCTGGATTTGGGGGGTGGGGGAGTCTTTTAGTTGCCTAGTTGTTAACTTCATTTTATTTATTCTTCACCATCACCTTTCCTATACCATTTCCTCCAAAGCAAACAACAAACACAAACTAACCCACCGTCGATCCAGGGACCAACCCGGGTTATCCAGTCTACGTTGCCATCAAGGTACGGATTGTGAAGCCACCGGAAAAAAAAAGAAAAACAATACTGTCCTTGGCTTTTGTTTTCCCCCTCTTCTTTCAAAAAATAATAAGCAGAGTTACAGGTGCGGCTGGTGAGGATATTTTTGTTGACGAAACATAATCCACAACAGGGCCAAGTCTTCGATGTAACCGGAAACGCCGCCTATGGCGTTGGCGGCCAATACCACGGTACTCTCTCCTCTCCCCATCCCTCAACCCCCCCTAACCAAAAAAGAAACCCCCCACAACTAACCCCCACGCTACTTAGTCTTCGCGGGCCACGACGCCTCCCGAGCCCTCGCAACCTCATCCCTCAAACCTGCAGACGTGTGCAGCGAGTGGGAGGACCTGGGGGAGAAGGAAAAAGGCGTCCTGAACGATTGGTTCACGTTCTTCAGCAAGAGGTATAATATCGTGGGGCAGGTTGCTGAGGCTGCGAATTTGTAAAAGTAAAAGATGCGTATGTGGTATGGGATATCTAGTGGAGATGAATGAATGGGGGGGGGGACGAGAGGGCATGCATGTCCTGCCGGACGGGACGGGGAGTGGCGGCATGCTGCATGTTTGCCCCATGGGGAATTACGTGCATATTTCTAGCCCCAATCCCAACAGCAATCTTCTATCACATAAACAAACAAACATACTTCTCATCATACATACAATTTGCCCATTTCTCCGACTCGTCTCCCAATACTAGGGAATCTTGACCCCTGGACTTGGGTTCCGCTTCCTTCCCGCTTTGCCTTGCCTTGTTTATTGCTTTGCTTTCCCATGGCTGTTCTTTCATGGGAGATGCGGTGCATACGAAAAACTCCCATCCTATCGATCAATCGAGAAATCCCCCACCCCCACCCCCTAAACCATGTGATGGATCCTTTTTTTGTTTTTTTTTTGGCGTGTGAATACGAAGCCAAGAAATATATATATATATATATTTTTCAAACAAAACCCCTTTTCAAAATTTTTTAATATGAAGATTTTTTTTTCTCTTTCCAATACGGGTCCCTCCTCTCCCCGTTGCACTCTCCCGATTTCCAACTCTCCCCCTAAAAATTCGACCATCGTAAAATAAAATAAAATAAAAAAGCGGCAAAAAAAACAAACAGTTCCCCTCACCCCCTCTGATGCTTTTCCTAACCCATTTTCTTGGCAGTAACCGCCCGAACCGACTACCGAGTAACGAATTTGCCTGCAATGAAAAAAGTTTGCTTGAATGAGGGGAATGAGGCGAGAGTAAGTCAGTACCCGAAAAACAAATAGAAAGGGGGTTGTGTCAACATCAAACTCCCCTTCCCCAAAACCAAACAAAAAAAAACCACAAACAAACACTATCGTAATCGCCACCACCGTATATTGCCTCTTCTCTACTGAACCCTTCCCTCAAAACTCTCTGGTAGCCAGTATTACAACTCCGGTTTCGGTAGGTCTAGCTTCGGACCACCACATTTCTCGCACTTTTGTGCCAGGTTGTTGTCTTGCTTGAACTGTTTGACGCCGAAGCACTGGTGGAAGGGGTCGTTGCGGGCGAAGTGGCAGTAGGCGAGCAGGCGGGTGTCCTCGTCGCCGCAGACGAAGCGTATCTTTTCGTATTGGCACATGGTTTTTCTTTGATTTCTTATTCCGTCGTTCCGTCCGTTCGTCTCTTTCCTCGTTGAGTTGTCGGATTATCTCCTCTTCCCCTTTTCTTGATAATCAAATAAGATTTTTTTTTTGACTAGTAGATTTTATCTTTGTCATATGATGGAGTTGTGAAAATGGCTTGTTTGTTGCTTGGTGGGCTCTTTTGAGAATGTTAGTATAGTTGGGTTACGTAGGAGGGAATTGCAAGGGGGGTGGGTGGTTGTATTACCAGATAGAGGAACCACAGACCGAAGATTGATGTATGGAAGGACGGATCGATCGAGCCGACGAACGGGAGACGAGTGGAGTCGGTTTGAGTGACTAGGACGAGAAGGGAGAAATTACTTTGGCTACTGTAGGCCAATTTGCCTGATAGCTTGCGGTGCAACAAGTGGAAAGCTGGAGGGGTATCAGGCGGGAGTGAGTTGACGCAGCAAGCGCTCCTCTAACGTGCAACAAAGACGAATGTCCAAGACTGAAGGATAGATAGAGATCAATAACCTTCGATCCCTCGCTCTGCCTTTATATCCTCATCACCATCCCTCGAATGTGAATCCGAACCCGAGAGCAGATAGAGATTTCAGAATATCATATTCTGATACTAGACATCAGAATTTTGTGATGAGCAGGCAAATGAGCGATCAACGGCTCGATCCGGCGGCGAATATCAAATCCTCCAACACGTATACTTTCTGCTTATCGAGTTGCTCTGGGCAAAATCTTCTCGTACTGTCAGATGGTTGGAGATAGACAGTGGACGAGGGAATACGGTCTAACCTCTCATCGTACAAGTGTGCGCAAAATGTGACGTGTCTGCCAGATGAGAGAATGGTAAGCCAGTGACGCTGCAAAAGGCAAATGCTAAGCGTTGATGGCTGGGTGATGGTGGATGGGGCTGAGTATGAAATGGCCGGGCGAGGGAGACGGAGGAAACCACTGTCTCTATCCATTTTGCGCACAGAGAGTCCTCTGTGGACTCTGGTTCAGGGTGCCAAGACAGAATTTGAATGAAGAGACTGTAGAGGATGTGTGGAGAGAAAACAAATGCCAAACTAGCCCAGTAGGATGGGGAAAAGCCAAAGAGATTATTCCGGCCCATGCAAACGTTGCGTTGCGACGAGTCTACACCGGTGAGGGAGGGGATACGCAAATGGAACCACGATAGAAATGGAAGGCATGAGATCGAATTGCAATCAATAGGACTTCAACTGATTGTTATTAGGCGGCTTGGTTTCTGCCATGTGGAAATGTGATATCTCGGGTTTGGGAGCCCCGTACATTAGCAGCGGGTTATCCATGGTCACCGGAATTGATCTCCTACAGTACCAAAACCTGGTTCGGGAACGGAGCATCCGTCCCCTTGGCTCCCCCATCCTCGTCCTGGGGATGACGTTCGTAGCGGACTGCATCGGCATTGGCGTTGGCCTCTCGGTAAGTTGGGTGAAACCCAGGACACAGATGCGGTCACTACCAGATCGCGGAAGCGCATGCAGCCTGCCGTGTTCAATCTAGTGGTGTATCAGCTCCAATTTCGTACTCAGTTACCTCCGTTTAAGCAAGTATGTAATGACGACCATCACAAGATGGAGTATCGATTCGGCTCCAATCAACTTCTGCGGAAGACCGATCAGTAACTCGAAATATCCAACTCACGTACGATCCTATGCCCTATTAGGGACAGCATACTTGGAACCAAGATCTCTTCTGAACGCGTAACCGATAATCATTGCAAGCACAAATCAGATGTAGGAGACGCGGTCACATAGTAAATCAAAAGTATGCGATCGTGGCAGTCTTGCTCTATTTTCGCACTAGTTGCTTGTTCAAAGCGTAAAAAAAACCAGCAATCAAGCTCTAGCTCCCCTGGCTCGAGTTCGCCTCATCATCCGCTTCCTTGCGATGATCTTCTGTCGTTTAGCCAACTTCTCTTGCTCGGCAGATGACACATTGCCCTCTCCAGATGCCGCATTGGAAGACCCATTGTCGGCGTTGCCATCACTACCCTTCTCGCCTCTCTTGCGTTTAATTCCCTTCCTCGTTTTGGCCATCAGAGCGTCCTTACTAAGTAGCCTCTTGCCGGTGCCCGATAGCTCGCCCTTCATTCTCTTCTCAGCCACAAGCTTCGACCTCTCCCTCGCCCTCGCCTCATTCTCTTTCCTCCTTGTTACGACTTGTGCGTTTTCAATGGCGAATTCGACAATCAGTCTCTTCTTCTTCTCGACATTATCCTCTTTCCCAACGGCTTTGCCTTCCCCTCCTGCTCGTTGCCCGACGGCACGCCCATTCAACCATCTCAACCCCATCAATGCCCAACGATGCGAGCTATACTCAATGAACCCATAGCCTCTACTCCTCCCAGTTCCACTTGATTCCGGCACCTTGCCACCTTCTCTCCCTTCAAAGACTATCTTTGCCTGCTTAACTATCCCTTTGCCTTTGGTTTTCCTTAATCTTTCTGCCTCTCTCATTTCCTCTCCTCCGCGCAACTCTTCCTCTTTTGACAGCTGCTCTCGAAGGCCTGCTTTCACATCCTTCACAAATCCGACAACGCCTTCGCGCGCTAGGGCTTTGAGATCTTTGGAGGTGATGCTGCGAGGGATATTGCGAATGGAAAGACGAGTAAGACTGAGATGCAGGGAAGGGTTACCTTGAAGGAGTGCCTTTCGCTGCTTTAGACTAGCTTCTCGCATGGCGATCTCCGAGGACGCCAGTGTGCTGTACAGAGGAGAATTAGAGGGGATCGTTCCTTCTGATAGGAGATAGAGTCGCCGTTTGTCCATGTCACGGCGATTCCGCAGCTCGCTGCCCATCTCGTTCAACTTGGCAGCTTCATTTCGATCGACAGCTCGAGTGACTTGAAGCACCCGCCCGTCCATCGTATAGAGCCCTGTTAGGTCGTTTCCTTCATCTTGCAGAACCGAGTGTTTGATGAGCCCCACCGTTGCCTCTCCTTTCTTCCCTCCCAATGGTTGAGAGGGATGCAATCGTGGCGCTCTGTATATGCACGAGTCCGCATCTTCTTTTTTGTAGAAGCAGACGAAGCCAGTCCCTCTTGGTCGCTCCGTTGTGTGATCCATGACGACTCGGGCATAGCGAACTGCACCAAATTGGCTGAAGTGCTCATGGAGAGAATTGTCTGTGCTACTGAATGGAAGATTGCGGATGAATATCGTCGATGAGTTGTCTTGAGCTCTTCGAGGATGATCATCATCACTGTTGTCTTTCCCGTCATCCTCACTTTCTTCGACGTCATCCCCATCATCCTCAAAGCCACCCTCAGATCCTTCCGCATCAGAGTCTTGCTCCTCATCACCCAGCTCCCCTCCACCAGCCTTCTCGCTCTCGCTATCTCCCTCGAGCCTGCCAGTTGCAGCGTCATCCATTTTAGCGTCCACTTCTCCATCCACTTTTTCCTGCTTCTGCAGATCCTCCCATACGTCCTTCTCCACCGCCCAATCCACTGCAATTTGTCTACCATCTACCTCTTTGCCATTAACGCCAGCGATCGCTTTCTCAGCATTCTTCATACCCCTCATGACAACGAATCCGAAGCCTGCTAGCAATCCTGGCTTCTTGGCGGGTATAACCGCATGCTTGACCTTCCCGTAGCTTTGAAACAGCGTCGCCAATTGCTCTGGCTTTTTTATACTCCACGGCAAATTCCTCACAATTAACTTCGGGGGCAGTCTCGCCTCCGCCTGCTTCTTCTCCCGCTCCGCCTTTGCTTCAGCCGCCGCGACAGATAATACGCTCTTCCTATGCCCGTCGATATCACTACTTGTGGCAATCTCTCGATGTCGCGGCTCTGCCACCTCAACTTTGATCTTGCGTCCTGCGAATAACAAGCCATTGAGCTCCTCCCTCGCTCTTTGAGCGTCCTCAGCGTCGGCAAAGGTGATGAAGCCATAGCCCTTGGACTTTTTCGTGACAGCATCCAGAACCACGGTGGCGTGCTTCAGCGGATACGATTGCGAGAAGTACTCGGTCAGGCTCTCGGTAGTTACTGTAAACGGAAGTGAACGCACAAAGAGCGTCCTTCGTTGTTCAGCGTTGGTAGGTGGCTGTGTTGCTGGTGCTTGCTTCACGGCTTCCACCAAGTTATTTTCCTTTCCGTCGGAGACGGTCACCATCGAACCACCTTCCTCGACCGAAAGGCGTTGTCTCTTGGTTTTTGGAGCCATTGCGTTGGCCTGCGGAATTTGTCTTGGAAGTTGTTGTGGAGTTGAATTTTTCTACGGTATACTACGCGTATGGAGGGCGGTTTAACCAGATGCGCAGTTTATTTTACCGCCCGTTAATTCTCCGTCGGCGTCCAACCACACCGATCTTGATCTCGTATGGAATACTTCAAAACCATAACTCGATTAAGCGTTTATCCTGAAGCAGACTCGTCTTCCATCGGACCGACGATCACCTTGAGACGTTGCTATTACTGTCACCGTCAAGCATCAATCAATTGTACATACATAGCGTATGTACATACGAACTTGAGAGTTCCTGACGACCAATCATACGTTCGTCTCGCAACATGTGCGACTGGCCTGTGCTTCAGGGTCTTTTTCTGAGCCTATCAGCCTATCACCCAGAGCACGAGCACGCGACACATCCTTCAACGGCGTCAGGACTATGGCTGCGAGACCAATTTATCCACCACTACACTCCCCGTGCATCGACTGAGTGGGAAGTCATGTCTATCCATATCACAGCATCCTCTCCCTGATAATAACCACCCCCCATCTTCGAGCTGTCGGTGGGAATCCTAGTTTTCTACTCGACAGTTGCGGCGACGACTAAATCTCAGGGACTGCCTTGCCATTGTCACCTCTATTGATAGAGGTGGAGCTGCAGCTGCTTACCGCGTCGCTATGCCTCCGCCGGCTCTTCCGCCCACGCCCATTTCATCCACTGACATCTCCGCAAAAGATGGCCCGAATCTCTCCTCACTCGAGCTCTCTTTTACCCTCCCCCCTCCGGCAATCGCCCGCGAAGATGGCTCCCGCTCTTCCAGCGCCTCAAACAGCTCCTCCTCCTTCCGCCCCATGTCTCCTTCATCGCCATTAAACACCACCGCAGAGCATACCATGTCCCGCCGACGATCGACAGCAGTAGCTGCGGCTGCAAAGGATATTTTCGCGCTCCCACCACCCCCGACCAGATCGCGGAAAATTATCCAGATGAAACCATGCCCGCAAGAAGAACCGCCTGTACAGCAAACAAATACGCCGTCAAAAGGGACATCTAGCAAGAACAGTGGGACAGCGGGTCAGACAGCTGGAAGCAAGAGGAAACCTCCCACAGCAACAAGTGTCGCAGGCCGCAAGATAGCCCGAAAAACGGCGCATAGCCTGATTGAGCGACGGCGGCGATCGAAGATGAACGAGGAGTTTGGTGTGCTGAAGCAAATGATTCCCGCATGCCAAGATCAGGATATGCACAAGCTTGCTATCCTTCAGGTATTTTTTTCCACTTGGACAGCATCTTGGATTTTTGCCATGCATCACGAATGACTCCTGATTCCCATCTGCTCAATAGGCTAGTATCGATTACCTCCGCTATCTCGAACAATGCATCGTCGACCTCAAGGCCAACAACGCCCACAAATCTCACCATACTTCTCCAACCTCTGACCAATTATCCTCCAATCGGACCCATCAAACTCCACAGGTAGAACACGGCGACGACAACGACATCGACGTCGATATGGCCGATTCCTCTTCTATGATGTCCAGCGGCGCCCCGTCTCCTCAACCCAAGCGAGAGCTCCACCGGCAACTTACTACATCTTCCACGGCCGCGTCCCCATCGCTTGACATGCCACAGCAACAATTGCACCGCTACCCCTTTCCCGAGGCTGCGCTATCAACATCCACATCACCTGCCCTACTTCCGCAATCCACATCAACCTCACCGGCATTACAAGCACAACGAGATCCTGACCAGGAGGCGACGGAGGCTCTGTTACTTCTAAATACGGCAGACAGAAGAGGAAGCAGCAGTCGTGCAATGAGTGTCAAGGATTTGCTGAGCTCGTGAGATAGGGGAAATGGGGAATTGCGCAGAGGCAGTGGAGAGAGGGAGCGGTTCGCGGAAATGTGACGGGAAAGAAGTATATCTACTCAAAACATTATGGAGTTTTAAGGGTTTTCTTATTGCGGCAGCACACAGGCGTTCTTGGTCGGCTGAACCGTGCGGCTATTGAGGGAGGAAGTGGAGTGGTAGGAGGAAACTCGCGTTGCTAGATATATCCCAATTGTTACGAGATCTGGTCGGCGGAAACTGTGTTGATTGGGATTCTAGATAGAGTAGTGAGTCTCTAAAGGGGAAGAAAAAGCTTCTTTTAGTTTTTATTTCAAACTTTTCCTTTCCCCCTCTTCCTGACGAAACCTGCGCTAGAGTAACCCAGCAACTTGCCACCCCGAATCGCCAAACATTTGCGAAGACCGTGTGAACAAGCGCAAAGTTCTTCTGATGGTGCCCTATATAATACAAATCGTTCCTTTGAGTTCCCTCTCTCCTTTTGTCTCGCCACGGGCTGGGGGGGAACAAAATAAAAAAAAATCACCATAGATTACCGAGGTATTACACCAGCACCCCCTTTCAAATATATGGTGTGTGGGATGTAAACTCTTTTGTTGAGAACATGCCCACCTACCTGCCTGCAGAGAAACAGAGAGGAAAAAGGATCAAGGACAACCAGCCGCGACTCTTTGTGTAGAAGCGCTGGGTGATTGATGATGGGTGATGATGAGTGGCGAAGACAATGAGAAAAGATCCTAATTTCATTCAAATAGCCTGACCCTCATGAAACGTTTGACCGTCGTGAGAGCTTTCTTTCCATGCAAAAAGTAGGGAACAAAAGAGCAACAGGTCGACCTCTCTAATAGACCTTCTTTTTCTCGTCGACGCTGAATTGACCGGGTCCCATGTTGACCAGGAGGAGCAGACCGCCACTGTTGGTGTTGTATCGTGTGTCAGCTGACTATCTATACGATTGGTTCTTTGTGTGTGTGTTGTAGCCGGGGAGGGGACTTGACTTACACGATGGATAGGATTTGGAAGAAGTCATATTTAGCAAAGTCTTTATGGGGGTGGCCAGGATGTAACTGTGTAGGCAGATTGTTAGGCCTCGTTGGTTCAACGTAAGTGCTCTCCGTTTCTCAAGTCCAGTGGTGATAAAAGCGGAGAGGTAAAGAGAAGGAAGGCTTACCATCCAAAAGTTATTGACCACTAGGTTAAAGATGCTGAGAATAAGTACCAGCATGACCGCACTCCATTTCGCCTTAAAGCCCACCACAACCATGATGCACGCCACGAGGCCAATCAAACTGACAAAGACCCTCCAAAATCCCCATTCACCGGAAAACACAAAACCGACGAACAGGAAGATCAATAGCACACGGCCGGCGAGTTGAATGTACATCTTGCGATCCTTCTCGTCGACCTGCGGCAAGCCGGCAGGAGCGAATCTTTTGCGAACCCACGAGTCCGAGAGAACCATCAGTAAACCGCCCATGACAGAGAGGTTGCGGAGGAAGAAATTTAAGTCGAAAATTAGACCGTAGCCGAGAGCTTGGGTGATGACAACGCCGATAAGTCCAGCGACGGCATACTCCGAATACTTGCGGGCTATGACAAGAACAGACGATATGGTCATGGCGACCACATTGACAATGAGGAAGAGGTGAGTAAGGCCAGAGGGTACTATTAAGATATCAGTGAGCCAATTGCTACAGCGCAAATAGCGGAACCAGTTGATGAAACGTACTCTTTCTGTAGCCATGGAGATACTGCAGCTGGTCGGTCCATTGCGTGATAATCCGTAGCGCATCTTCCAAGAAAGTCACGACGATCAAGAACCTCCCAATAGCCGGTAAATATCTGTATAGGCAAGAGCCAATGCCCCAGATTAGCCGTCTGATCTTTTTGGTCTCGCACCACAGAAAACAGCACACGCCATATGTTCGTTCGCATTCGGATCAGAGTCAAAAAGTATAGAGCTGTTACATACGGTCTAATTGGATCACTGATAGTATCCAGCCAATCCTCAATCTTGCTCGTCTGCTCCCGAATCGCATCTAACGGACTTGGATCATTCGTCGCATCTGCTCGTCCAGGGCCGCCAAAGGGATTTTGGTTCCCTAGGTTGTAGCCCGCCGTCCCTCGAATCTGCGCCATGATCTGTGCAACTTCAGGAGAGAATGTGTTGAGTGATGGTCGAGGGAAAGAGAGGATGAGCTATTCCACAGTCCTCTGTGGTCGCTGCTGATGTTGTTGAATGAAAGAAAGCTGCAGCAGATTTCGGTCTTTGAAATTAAGTGGTGAGGAACGCAAATGAAAAGGCCACCGTAGAGAAAGGAGCCGACGTGAGACAGATCACGGGGAATATTTGACTTGATGCGGGGGAGCCTCACGTAAGCGTGGATGGCCGAGGAATATGTGCGTGTTATAAATGGCTACCAATTACTCCGTATGAGCAGCAATGATACTGAAAGGAATTGTTGATTCAGCTTTATCACGTGAGACAAGGATGATACTTACCACTTGTCCTAACTCTACCTACACGTTGACATTAGATAAGCGCATCTACACCGAGTTAAGTATCGTTAGGGCAGAAGAGTTAGTCAGGCAGTAAATAAGACGGCATGATTCCGTGAAGTACGTCGAGGTAACCTGGAAGAAAGTCACAAAACCCCACACACAACTCTCACAAACATCACATAGAAACGACATGGCAGGATCCAAGTTTTGCGGAGTTATTTCCATTTCAAGTTAAAGCGCCCGTTAACCCGCACTGGCTGATTCCTTCCCACCGGTAGTCTGAAAAGTCTACAGTTATGACATCTCCTGAAATGCAAACTTTTATACAGCAGCAGACTTTAACTAGAGAGTGTGCGAGCTAATAGGGCTTAGAGGCAGAAAGGAAAGTTAAGGTAAAAGCGTAAATATAGGTTGAAGATGGGGGGAACACCAAAGGCTTCTGGGGGAATACGCCCAGAATACAGAGAAAACAGAGTGCAGTCCGTAACCCAGGAAATACCAGATGCTAGCCATCGATATCCCTTGAAGCAAAGCGTGAATATCGTGAAAGAATAAAACACCTGGTTCAAATTCCCCTAGCCACTAGGCGCCGTAATATATAGTCCGCAAGCTAGCACTCAACGATTAGTGCCCCATTGCAGAACTATCGGCCCAATAGCAGGATGAGGACAGAGATTGTTAAAAGAATAGACGGAATTATTGTTTATGATCTTCCCACCCTCCATCCACAGCCCATTCGTCTCCATTTGCATCATCCTCCTTGGTAATAACGAGCGGAGTAACATTACCGAAGCCCCAAACATCTGAGTCACCTGTGCTAGATGCAAGGGGACCTTTGGTAGACCCGTCGGTCTTCGTGTTCTCCACCCGCCGCTCTGGCCCACTATTCTCATTGTCTGTGTTATCGCTACCGATTACACACTTTTTCTTCCCCTTCTTGTTGCTAGGCACAGTATTCCAGCCTCCATCGTTCATTTCATTAATAATTCTTAATTGCTCTTCCTCAGAAGGCAGATCTCGTTCCCAATTATGAATAGCTGTATTTTTCGTAGCGGCGGTAGAATTGTCTGCGTGTGTGCTCTGGCTATTTTCGAATGTATCGAGATACGGAATGCTTCCAGTCTCAAGCGAGGGTTCTAGTTTCGCTCCACCATTGGCCACTCCTCCTGAAGCTGTCCAAGCAGAGGTAGTAGGCGGCTTAGAAATAAAGCCCATCCCATTCTTGGCCGGCCGCCCTTCTGCCTCTCTAGCAGTACGCCGTTGGTTTTCTAGAAGAACACGGCGTTCTTGCTCTGCTTCCTCACGTTCTACCTTCTTTGCCTCATTTTTCTTGCGGTTCTGGCGTTGTTTTTTTGTCTCTTGGATCTGGGAGACTTGCTGCTTCGGCCTCGGCATGCGAGCAGGCTGTGTAGGTTCGGTGAGACGAAGAATAGATGGGCCAGCCACCGGTGCCTCGAGCATGTCAGAGAGACCTGCCCCTTCATGTACTCTCCCCACTGACTTTGGCTCAATAAGTGGTGATGCTGCCGGCGAAAGATCGTCGTCCGCATCCACACTGGCCGCGGAGGATGTTGCGGATGGATTGCGAGGACTTGAACCAGCAGGTTCAGCAACCGACAAGTGTGTTCTGCCCCGAAGAGTGCCTTTGATATGTGTCTCTCCTTCCCTAGCTTTCCTCTTGGTCGGGTCTTTGGTAGTAGGTTTGTTCGATTTGAGTTCAGATAACATCTTCGCAAACTCTTTGTTGTCCATGTCCTCGTCAGCCATGCCCTCTTCGCTCACAGATCCCTTTGGTTTTTCCGAATTGCTGTCCGTATTCTCCACCGCAGAGCTAACCCCTAATTTCTCCGTTTTAGTCTTTGTGCCTCCCCCCTTCTTTGTTTTGTCCTTCTTCAGTGAGGTGACACTGGAAGTTCCAGCCGTAGAGCCTTCAGCAAAGTCACTTTCGCTGATATCCCGTACCGCAGTAACACCATCATTCCTACTCTTCATTTTGCTATCTTCGCGTTTCTTAGTCTGCTTATTCCCAGTCTCCACGGAAATGGATGCTGCACGACCTGTCTTTGCTTTAGGTTTGTTTTGTGTATTATAATAGTACCATCCAGCACCAGTCCCGAGGACGACGAAAGCGGCCCACGACTTCCACGGCTCCATTACTGCTTGAACGAAATAGTCAAAACGAAAGGTTGCTCAGCTAAAGGTTGTGCGGACGTTTATTGCCTTGAGCGTATCCGATGTTTGGTATGTCGTGAAAGGGAATTGGGACACTCGAGAAGGAGATGGCGGCGGCTTGAGACACTGAAGGATGTGTCAACAATCCGCCGGCCAATCGTAGCAAATTGATAGCTTAACGAAGGAAGAGGAACGAGGTTGGCAGCGTAAAAAGAGCGTCGTGAAGACTTGCGCAAGACTGTTGAAGTAAGGAGACTAGAGGGGATAACGAATGATGATTACGATGACCGACCGGTGTGGCTGACAAAAACTGAAGTCCGGAAAACCATAAAACCGTAGCCTCTGAGCTCAAGAACCAGAAGATTGTCAAGCAATATTATAGGTATCTCAACTGAAAGAGTGGTTGTAAAATCTGTCTCGTAGCTGAGCAAAAGGTGAAGGGGGACAAAGAGCGCTATCCCAATCGGTACTGAAGGTGATGAATTTAGGAAGGTCGTATGGATGGGTCCATTGGCGCTGCCTGCACTGGAGTCCAGTGGCCACTGTGGCTACAATTTTTCTTATTGGACACTGAAAGTCGTTCACCCCTCGGCTTGGCAGTACAACCCGCCATGATGGAAAGGCATCAAAAAAACGGCGTCAAAGTCCCACTTTTCGGAGGCCATCTCACTGTTACAACGTACTCCGTAGGGCTTAGTCTCCCCATAAAATTAATCCTGTCAAGCCTATTTGGCTTGGATGCCCAGTTGTCATGGGGAGTGAAGAGGCTTCCTGGTGGATGTGTTTGCAGCGATACTGGAGTACATACAACTACGGAGTACATGCTTCATAGAACGATTGCAGACCTGGTACACCTAGGCAGGCTGCATGGAAAGTCGCGTCCGTCTCTCCCGGCCTCCCGGCCTGGAGTACGTGCATAAATTGCAACATACCAAGCAGAACTCGAGCTTATAGTATGCCTCGTGTCGTATCTTCTTAACCAGTTTTAGAAGCTGTAGGCGACTTGGCGGTTCCCTGTTCTCGTTCCTTTTCCGTCAAACAAACCCAAATAACCTTTGATAGAGAACGTTAGATATGTACGGAGCAGCGACGAAGGCGCCGACTGCTTGCTGCAATTCAAAAATGGTACAGTAAATTATTGCTTATTCAACATAGAATATTCAACATATATGGATCCCATTCGTCGCGTCATCATTGACACTGACCCTGGGTAAAACAATCGATTGCCTCTCTACGTTGAGCTCCAGATATGCTAACAAATCCCCAGTGTCGACGATATCCTTGCTATACTGCTAGCTCTTGCGGCGTCGCCTGAAGAAGTTGAGGTTATCCTCCTCTCTATCACTTTCGGAAACGTTGACGTGCAAAAGTAAGCCTCCATTCAAGCGATTTCACCCTTTAGTCAGGCTGACGTTTCACAAAGCTGTCTACGCAATGCGGTATCTATGTTTCATGTTATCGAGAAGGAGCTTGAGTGGCGGAGGAACCGCGGGCAGTTGGAAGGCTTTGATACTCTGAAAGCTTTCAAGCCTATCATTGCTGTCGGCGCTGAACAGCCCTTGGAAGATCAATTACTGATGGCAGATTATTTTCGTGCGTCCTCATGCGCTTGGTTTGGAGCTGCGATGCTGACTCTAGTTTAGATGGAGCGGATGGCTTAGGGGGGATCCATTCAACTGTAAGTACACGACTTATCCCCTCTCGGTGAATCACTAGCTAAAAATAGCCTCCAGCACCCACACTTGACACCAGATGAGTCATGGAAAACCCTCTTTCGAGCACCATCCGACGGCGCAGACGTGGTACAAGCTGTCGAAGCTCAAGATTCAGGTTCCCCCACACATTCATTCAAAGCGACGAGGTTGGTAGCGCACAAGGAGATATTACGAATCCTGCGCGAAAACGACCACGACACAATCACTATTGTTGCCATTGGGCCATTGACTAACCTAGCACTAGCTGCAGCAGAGGACCCAGAGACATTCCTTAAGGTTAAAGAAGTAGTTGTGATGGGTGGAGCTTTAGATGTCGAAGGGAATGTGAGTACCTTTTTCCATGATGCGCTGCCTGCGCTCTAACACGATCGGAGCAGATAACTCCTGTTGCAGAATTCAATTGTTTCGCTGACGTAAGCCACACCATCTCCAGCATCCTATCCTAGGTCATGGGTAACGAATATTTTCAGGCTGTTGCTTCTGCCCGTATCTACGCGCTCACCTCTCCTGACCCCTCTAGCACACTTCCTCCCCTCCCACCCCCCTCATCACATGAACCCAACCCCACCAAAACCTCGCTAGGAGCTTATCCCACCAATCTCTCTCGCCCACTGAAACTTACGCTATTCACGCTGGATACCACCACGGGGCATGTACTGATGAGATCGGACTTTGAAACCAAAGCCAAGCCTTTGATAATGCAAGGAAGTCCCCTGGCGGAGTGGGTGGATGCCTTCATGGAAAAGACGTTCCAGAAGATGGAAAGCTGGGGCATCGGAGGAGGCGAAGTAGGACTGAGTTTGCATGATCCACTTTGTATATGTCCGTGATCATTCCTTCCATACTCCTCATCCCTAACCAGCACCCCCCAAAAAAAAAAAACTCCAACACAATTCTCAACAATGATGAAATTTAGGGTACATCCTCACATCCACCTCACCAACATGGCTCCTCTCTCCCTCCTCTCCCGAGGATATCCGCGTTGAATGCACCGGCCAGTGGACACGCGGCATGTGCGTCGTAGATCAACGTCTCCGCCGCAAAGCCGCTGATGGGGAAGTGATCGTAGGGGACACACAAGCGTGGCTTAATCCACGGAAAGGGAACCGCGTGAGAAGAATGGTGGGGAGTCCGGGTGAAGATGCTTTTGCGCATTATCTCCTGGAGAGGATTTTTGGATAGATTTTTTGGTTGGTTTGGTGTGTTTCTAAGTATCTATTGTATTTTCTTTCTCCCATGTATGGACGTTTCTTTTCGGGGAAATATTGTGCTGCGGTGTGTGTGTGGGCGAGCTTTTAGAAAAGAAAAACCTCTTGAGCAAGAGCAAACAATGCACGTCAATGAAAAATGGGGATATTACTCGTATGCCACGATTTCCAGGATTATTTACCAGAATAAGAATACCATAACGACTACCAGCAAGACTTTAACCGTACGACATTTCCACAATACCACAAGAGCGCCCTGCAGCCTACAATCAAGACATGAACATGACGAGCATATGGGATACCGAATTAAGTTCCAAGTAGTTGAGCAACTGCTGGGGTCATGATGACCTTCGCCCGGCCCCTCTGTATATTTGTGGTGTTTTACATAGTAGATAGTCCCATGAAGATAAGGGAGTAAGGGTCGAGACGTCATGGGATGGAGTGCACTTGGATCGGATCACTAGATCTGTATATAATACGAGCATACCTACCTTGCTTGGAAGCCAAGCATATTATCGGCCGTAATTACCCTGTCACTTTCAGCCCTCTCCTCCTCCTGCAAAGCATGATATCTGCTAGTGTCTTCAATACACAATACAAGACAAGGCATACATGCGATGATTCAGCGAGCAATCGTTTTCAAAAATTTACAATTTTTTTTTTTTAATTTGTTCCCATGTCCTTTTTATGCTATGTGACTGTATAATATGTCTGGAGATATACGTCTCGTTTGCAGGTTTTCCCACTTCCAATTCCCCATCCAAAAAAGGGGGGGAGGGGGGTACAAAAAAACGAAGACAAAATAGAAAAACGCCGATGACAAACACCTCCCAGCCGCCAATTTTGTTTTGGCCATGTTCACCACCCATTCGTGTGTCATCCAAAAGCTATTTTTCCCCAAGAAAACGCCCAAAATAAAAAAAAGGGAGTGAAGGCAGAATAGTGATAACAACAGACAAAGAGAAGGGGGCGAGGGAAAGATGCAAAGCAAAAGGAGGACCCCGCCAATGCTAATAACCTCTAGAAACCTTTTTGCAGAAGGGGGAAGGAACGTAAAGTATGCTTATTTTCCAGGAATGGAAGATGACCACCTGCCGTGTACGCAAAGCAATTGTGCACTAGAAAAACAGAAGGACAAAATGAGTAGAAACAGAAAAGGACAAAACAAAACGCCATCCGCCCATGGTTGAGAGGAAAGGGAAGGTGCAGTAGACTAGTAAATTTTATAGATAGACAGATACTCCTTACAATACGGGAGTTAACCATTTGAACGAGAGAGAAAAGAGTGTGTGGACGAAAGTGTGAACGTCGGAGTCTAGTAAGTGGGCCATGTCTTTAGACATGAGAAGCAAGCGACCAATAACACGCAGAAGAAAAGGAAAGAAAGTGGGTCGATCAAAGTTGCCGTTCATGCATGCATAACCCCTTTATCAGAACAGCATAGTGAGTCCTTCAATCGTTAAAGACAACGGCCGTCCTTCGTTATGCGAAGAGCAGATGTTCACAGACCCCATACCCCCTGTCATCATGCTTCGGTTGGATTTCAAGGGTCCGTCACTGGCTGCTGCGGCTGCGGAAGGATTCTTGATGCTGTTATCTCTGCGTTGCTGTTGTTCGGATTTAATTTGGGGGTCTTGGTATGGTGACGATAGTGGTGGAGATAGCCCGTTGTCTTCGTTGTTTCGAAAGAGTGATTCTCGATGACGAGAAGCAGTTGCTGTTGGCGACGGCATTCGAGGCTCTGCGAGGGTAAGAGATGTGGGTCTTGAGGCTAGCGTGTAGTTTGGAGAGCCGATTTCTTGAAGGATCTGCAACTCATTTCCTTCGGCTGCGGAGCCTGTGCGCGGGAAGGGGAGTTCAGGGGCGGTAGTGTAGGATTCTAGCGTGTTTGAGGATCGCTCTGTTGATCGTGAGGGGAGCTGGGAGAGCTTCGACTTGGAGAATGAGGGACTATCTTGAAGCTGTAGTTCGGTTGTACTGCCGAAAATAGAAGAGTCGCTGTGCCGTTTCAGGTGCGTTCGTGTGGGCGGCGACGGAGGAAGAGCAGTAAGGGCCGGCTGAGGACATTGTATAGGGTCGTCCTCCAGACTCCTCGAGTCTTCTGATATTGCAATCGGAGCTGGTTGTCGTTTCCGTTTCCGATCTCCCTCGATGGTAGACTTTCCTGAAGGAAATGGAATAGGCGAACCACAGTGCTGCTCTGCGTGTCTATACATGTAGTTGAGGTCCTTATTGCTCTGTGGGCTATCTCCAAGCCGAATCCTTTCCACTATAATCCTATCGCCAGGGTGTCTTGCGTCTAATTGTGCAACAGCTTTATTCCGTCTAACATCGCTCTGGCTTCTCGAAACCGGCACCTTACCAGCCATTACCGATGGGCTCGGCGGAGGTTGTCGCATCCAATATGTTTCAGATCTATGTATTGGCGGCGTGCTTACAACCGGCGGGTGGTATTCATTGACTGGGGGATTTCTCAGTGTGTAGTGATAGGTGGTCGCCTTGTTAGATCCATTGACTCCTGGTAACCCTACTGAAGACCCGCTCAAAGCTCGATGTCCCAGACTAGCTCCGCCTTCATCCCTCGTGTCACGATAGATTTCGCGACCCCAAAGTGGCTCGTCTTCTCTATGGTATCGTTGCCGGTTCCAATCCTTACCGCCGGATTTTTCTTCAGTCGGTGTGTGCATTCCTTCCGGGCTCACATAGCCGCTGCTCCCTGAGGCCTTTTTGTTTAATCTCCTCTTGCGCTCAGCACGATTTAATCGCTGTGGAGGTGGTCCAGGCCCGAGACTGATCTCCTCCTGCCAATAGATATTGGTTGAGAATGGTGCCGAGTGGGAGTAAAGACTTGGTTGGTCTATTGCATTCCTCTCTCTCTCTTGCTGATCCAAAGCGGCTTGCCGAGCTCGACGTCGTTCGTGTACAGCGTTTCTGCAAGGCGAGCAGGAGAGGACGTAATAGAGAACGGACTGAAGGGCGACACCCAGAGACATTGCGCCTTGAAGGCCAACGCAGGTTTAAGGTGTTCTTAATGAGTATCGTAGTGTTCGCGCATTTGGCAGCTTGCGGCAATAAAGGAGCTTCTTGAGATCGAATTTCGGGAAGAGCAGTCTAAGCTTCGTTCGACTAGGTTCAACTGATCAAATTGTTTCCACCGAGAAACAGAAGGTTTTAAGAATGATTCGCCCGACTAAGAGTGGCAACAGTCGATGTTGCGATTCCCAGGTCCGAAACGTAGCACTCCGTACACTTTAGTGGTGATGTCAATGGGTACTGTGGCGCTGGGTGGTCAGGGCTTTTCACGGGTCAAAGCTGTCTAGATGCAGCCTGTGCGCAATGATGTCCCAGGACAAGTCGAAACAGGCAGGAACTGATTGTCATTAATTGCAGACAAGCACAAAGATTGCGCGGCCTGACAATAAAGGCGAATGAGGCTGGAGAGGGTCAGCTGTGAAGCTTCGAGTGTGGCACTTCGTTGTACCAGAAGCCGCATTTCACCCGTCGCGAGAGTTGACGGATGTCGCACCAGAGCAGTCGGAGCGGTCTTCCACCTGGATCGGGGACTTGCAGCACAAGATATACGACTTGCTTCTGTCAAATTGATAGCAAAGTATCCTATAGCCGGTAGGTACTAGCTGAGTAGAAACGGCTAAGAAAGCGTGCGGAAAGATCGACGGACGCAGCAGCAGAAACGAGTTGGACAGCGAAAGGATCAGAAGGCCTGGAAAAGGCGTTCACGGGAAGAAATCTCTGCGGCGAGTTGACTGGGGAAGCGAAGAAGAATCGAAATCTGGAACCTCACGGGGTTGCAGCAGTCAACCAGGATCAAGAGAAGACAGACAAGCTTGCGCAAGACAGAAAAAGGAACTGGGAACTCAGGGGATGCAACACAAAGGAAGAGAACGAAACCAGTTACGCTAGGCCTAAAGCTGCCCTGGGCGACACCAAGCACACGCGATCGTCGAAAGCCACAGCACGGAGAGCATGATAAGCCAATCTCTAGCGCCCGAGTCCACCAAACTCTCCACTGATCTTCACCAACTCAGCAACTCCTCCACTCATACATACCGATCCAATCGCCTTGGCTGAATCTTCCAGAACACACGAGCCCGACCAATCAATTGATTGTGCATACGCATGTGGGGAAAAATCAGTCAATAAAACACGCATCCGACCGAACCAGATCAAGACACCTGCATTCGATCGAAGGATACATTACAATGCCAGGTGTCTCTCCCTAGGATGTATGTATGGGTAAGGGAAGCCAAGTAGAATAGATTAAAAAAATGCGTCGGGGGTGTCTTATTTTTGTATTTCTTACGTGACGCCGGATTTGTTTTGGAGGGTGCCTTGTCGAGGAGGGATGGGGAGAATCAGTTGAATGGCACAGGTTTAGAAAGGAGAGAAAGAGGTTGTTCGGTGGGTGGTGTTATATGTACGCTGTTCCTCACCAAGTCATGTCCAAGTTTGCTATTTGCCCATTCTCCCCCAAACCCCCTTGCAAGCTGGTGCATGAAGTTTTCAGACAACCGCCAACCTACTCCGTACAAACGACCAAAGGTAGCAATGACACCAACCAAGTAGATACTTACCTGCCCACACAACATATATCTTTCTATTTCCCCGTATCTTACGTGACGATGGGGACTCCAGACATCCCCATCTATTCAATCAACTTACTTACGTGAAATCTATCTATCTTGGCTTTCTGGTCGGTGCTCTGGCTGTTACATGGAGTGAGATCGGGGTAGAAATAACAATCAAATCGATATCGAAGGCAGTGGGTTTCCTGAGGGCGGTTTTTTTGTTGTTGTCGTGTTCTCCATGATCTCCCTGCGAGTGCGAAGAATACGGCGGCGGGTCTCAGGAAGGCTCTCCCACGAGTCAACTTTGGAAAAAAAAAACCCCTCCCGACTCATTAGAGTGAGAGGATTCTTCCATTCCCTTTAATTTTGTGTACGTACGTATGCTATGCTAGAAGCTCGGCCTCAACAACGCCATTTTCCCAGTAGTGTCTCACCAAATCAAGTCATTGTCAAGAGCTCCGAATGAAAAAATATCTTCATGCTTCAACCGCAAAAAAGGTATCATCTCCACATGCAAGATCAACCGGAAAAAAAGGGGGCTGAAAAGGCATTGTCGGGAAAAGTACTAGTCGGGTTTGATGCTGTGAAAGTCTCTAGTTGGAGGTGAAAGACACGGATCCAGAGGCATTGGGGCGCTCCATAAGGTAGCCCTGCTGAATCCAGATGTCGATCAGACGCTGCATTGGTTCAAGATCCTGAGCGGTTAATAGGTCGAATTCCTAGTAGGAAAAGTGGTTAGCAAGACTTCCAGTAGCTCCAGGACGATAAGATACTCTGCATACCCTCACGAAGAAGATGAAGTAGGTAAATGCCGAATTGAGAGAGGTCTCCATTTTCAGATGATAAAGATCGACAAAGTGGTGCCAGTAGATGTGGGCATAGACACGGAACATCTGTCTAGCCAAGTTCTTGCAGTCTTGAAGATGAGTCTCCGGGAAACCGCTCATCTTACCAACCCAGGCGCGGCCGCTAAGAGTTTGGAGAGAGGCATTCAGGTTGGTCGGGCCAGCGGAAATTGGGGTGTTGGCGCTTGGGGTATCGGGGCCACCGGATGGGTAGCTGCCAGATGCGAACACAGTATTTTGGTCGGTTGGGAATGCCTTGGTATCGCTGAGCTTATTTACAACCCACTTCTGGACCAGATTAATATACTGTGGAGCAGGAAGCTTCGTTGGTTGACGATTGCTATCAAGCCAGGTATATGTATGGCTGCGAAATATAGGTTAGTGTCTAACGGAGGTCTTGCTCTAGGGTGAAACTTACGTGCCAGCAGACATGGTTGGGCAGGTCTGAGGAACACAAACGTTGCAAGAAGGATCCTCGGGGTCAACGAGGATCTTCGTGATGGTGCTGAGCATACGGTACATCTCGGAAACTGTGCGAGTTAGCAGATATTATTGAATAGCGTTGCGAGAGAAGAACAGGATACGAGGAAATTAGGAACTCTTGCAGGCGGGTAATTATCAAGGTGATAAGTTGTGTGAAGAGAGTTGTGAGGCCACTAAAGACATAGATGATCTACCAGATGTGTATAAGGTAGAGAGCTTGTGTAGGAAAATTGAATAACCAAGCAAATGGGAATTACAAAGAGCAAGCCAACGGAGACCATAGAAAAAACAACAGTCAATCAGATAGTATAAGAAACGTACCTTGGTGAGCTAGCCACTCGCCATCTTCGACAATCTTAGGCCTCGCAACGATAGTCATAAAGTTCCCCTTCACAACCTGACGTGTCCATTTCTCATTATACCAGAGCGGATCCTTGACTTTAACAGGAGAGCCATACTGCTTATCATCGGTTCCTTCGTCCATTGCTGTACTACCAGTAAGGCTAGAGGCAAATGAAGGAGAATTTGGGAGTGGTGGAACACGAGGCGCGAGATTTGAACTCGACTGATAAGGAGTAGCATTGGGGCTCGGGGTACCTCCAGACTTCTGATTATTATTTCCCTTGTTGCCAGGGCGGCTGAACCCCTGACGGCTGTGTTCGTCAGCATAGCTTTTTGCTGAACGCATCTTGAAAGAAAAGCCAGCTGTGGTAGAAGAATCGAGAGCGTTCTTGTCTTCTCCATATAGAAGGAGGGCTTGATAGCATCCATCTACCTCAGCCATTTGTGAAGAGAAAGCATCGGTGGAGGCTGCGTCTCCCTTGAGGTTATCCATCACAAAGTATGGAAAGAGATGACTGCACAATTAAATACAAGTTCACTCGCTACCGAAGACGAGAATTTGGAAGATTGAGTGTGAAAGGTGGAGGGGAAGGTAGACATAACTCGCAGCTACGCAGACTTGCTGGGTCGCCGAGATTCCCTCTTCTTAATCGACCAATGGCACGGCCTCACACCACGATCGAATCTCAACATCAAGACGGTGCCATACTTTGCGAAATAAGAGAAAACGGGTGGTCAACTTACACGGAATTGAAAAACCCACTCATTTTGCCTTCTCAAGTCTGCCTAAATAGACAGCTATTCTGATCTCACTCTCTATAGGAGAAGGGTTGCGGAGTACATGGGCCCACTGCTCGAGGAATCGGGGAAGATTGAAGGTTGAAGATTGAAGGTTGAAGATTGTGAAGAAGAGACCTAGAGTCTCGATGGACGAACATGATATAACACATTCGCCTATCCGGCTAATGGCCAAACCACGCACGCGGCTCAAAGCAACCGCGTCGCGCTTAACTGGTGCAGGGGGGAAGAATGAATGCAAGCAGATCTCTAGTGCATCGACGTCTAAATACCAACGGATCTCCATCCACCCCCGTGTCAACAACGCTGTTGGAAGGAAAGAGAACCTCCCGCATTGGCCATTGGTATTTGTAAACGGTTCTATCACCGCGCGACAAGCTGCGATGTCATCCCTATCTCCACCTGGTACGTCTTCCTTCCTTCGTTCCTGAAGCAACTCTAGAAGAGCCTCACCAGATGTTATGCTTGTGAGCACTCGGTGTGGCTTTTTGCGCAACTCTTCCAGCTAACAATGCGATGCCTTCAGAATCACCACTGGGCGAGTCTCCTCCTGCCTTACCAACAACCGAGGGGGCTGCGAATGCTTTAGACGACATGTTCTCTGACTCCGAAGCCGAGGCTAGAGCCATGGCGAATGCTCCAGTAGATCAAGCGGGTAGCGATGTAGAGAGTCATGGTGAAGAACAAGACGTGTCGCCCAGCTCGAGACGCAGAGCTGGAGGTGAGACTCATGAGAACGATCAGGATGAAGATATGGATCAGGCCGAGGACGAGGGTCTCTTTGGATCCGATGACGATGAAGATGAAGGGTGATAATTGCATGATCTTTGTTTTAAACAGGCTGGTCCGCTGACATGGAATTAAAGTGGGCGTCGCAACCTCGATGACTCGGAACTGGACTCTGGCGATGATGAAGATAGAAAGGACCGGGTCGGCAGGGCTACAGATGGAGAAGGCGAACAAGACGATGAGAGTGCTACAATTCAGGATGTACAGCTAGGTCGGCATCCTGTACCTGAAGGCAGCGATGGCGAGGTAGACAGCTCAGTTACATGTTTTAAATTGCGGGACAACGGCTAATAGTGACTTCTTAGCTCTATCTCCTTAAGATGCCGACCTTTCTCTCCATTAATCCCACCTCTTTTCACCATAAAACTTTCCAGCCGCCTCAATCTGACCATCACTCTACTGGTCCTCCATCATCGACCTTTAATCCCTATAATGTAGCTACAACAACTCTTCGATGGCGCCGCTCACCTCTCAATCCAGAGAACCTCGAATCTAACGCTCGAATTCTCCGCTGGAGCGACGGCTCTTTGACCCTCCAGCTTGCGAGCAATTCTACCGAGCAGTACGAACTGCCTGCGAAAGCTTTGGCTCCGCCGCAGCAGAACCCGGCCAAGCCAACACCTACAAGCATTCACACCCGCAATGGAGTCAACGGCACCAAGACTGCACCCTACAACTCGCAAGTTGATGCCCATACCTACCTTACTACACCCCACGAATCTGCATCACTTTTGCGCACTACGAATCATCTCACTACCAGTCTCACAGTTCTTCCGAGCAGTGAATTCAACGATGACGCTCTTCTCCGGCTCCATGATTCTTTGGCGAAGGCCGTTAGGGGAAAGGGTGGCGTAGATGGCGGGATTGCTCGAATCGTCGTCACTGAGGATCCAGAACTGCAGAAGAAGAGAGCTGAGGCGGCAGAAAAGGAGAAAATGAAAGCGCAGAGACGTAAGGAGCAGGCTGAACAGAGGGAGAGGCAGAGGACCAACAAGGCCAATAGTATAAGACAGAGCAGCAGATATGCAGCAGGATTGAATGCCGGAGCTTTGGAAGATGATGACATGGCTACTTCTGGTGGCGTAGGAAGAAAGAGGGCTCCACCACACAAGAAGAAAGCTCCTAGACGCCGGGATGACTACGAATCCGAAGAGGACGATAGACAGAGATATTCTACTCGCGAGGACGAGTATGACAGAGCAGACGGCTTCTTGGCCGATTCGGACGAGGAGGAAGAAGAATTCGAAGGCGATGACAAGGACGATGATGAAGATATTGATGAGGGCATCGACGAAGTTGACGAGGAAGCCGAAGAGAAGCAAGAGAGAAAAGACAGAAAGCGCGAGAGAAAAGACGAACGGAAGAGGGAGGGAGAACAACAGAAAGATCATGAGGTCGCGGAGACTGGCGCCAGCGCTGGGGCTAGAGTCAAGCGGAGAAGAGTCGTCGAGGACGACGACGAATAGTGGGTCTTCCCTTTCTTCCCTCTTCCTCGTCTCTCATGCATGGATGGCCTAAGCACTGTGTAAATCGCGCGACGACAAGATCTCACCCCCAAAAAGGCATCTGTTCAGATATGCCGCCTCCACAATTGCTTTTTTGTACTACATATCATACACCCTGGGCGGAGTGTCGGGAATGCTTGCCTATAGGACTTTGCTCTATTATTGCTTGGTATGGTTGACGTGCTCGATCGTGTACGTATGAAAATATAAAAAAAGGTTCAGACTTGCTCACTCATACTTTCGCCCTTCGGGTGGTGTGGTGTACGGATTCCCACGCTCCTCTCCCCCCATCTCTAGGCTTCATAGACAAGAATACCCGCGACGTAGCTACTCCAGCGAGAATCGCCGCATTGCCTTGTTGAATTGCTACGGGAGTATGTGGAATCAATTCTGTTGTCTCTCGAAACATTTCCTCTATCCTCTTCCTCAGAAATCACTACGATTATGGGGTTGCGCGAAAAACTTGTTGGATTCTGCATACTTTGTCCGGGAATGCGAATCTCAACACCACCTCCCCTCTTCTCACCTTCGGGACTCCCATCCGCGACGCGGACAACGACAAGTATTACCACACAACGTCTCTGAATAACCATGGGAGTATGAGGAATGGATTTTACCACGCCTCTAGAATCATTTTTGCTATTCGCATCACCAGAATTCGTTGTGTTGGTAGAGTTGCGCGAAAAATTTGTCGGATTCGAAATTTATCTTCGTCGTAAGACTATCGCGAGTCATATTGTGAAAAGCTTCATGTTTGGCTTGAGAGATTTGACGAAAATGTTGAAATTTTGGGGTGGATTGCTTACTCATGCTCTGTCGGTCGGGATTGGGTGGTTGAGTATGGAGTTCACCACCACCCCTTTTCCAGGCTTCAGGAACGTGGATACGAACGGCGAAGGCAACGGCGACTAGAACCACCGCATAGCCTCATCTAATAGCCATGGGAGCAAGTGGAATCTATTCTACTACGTCTAAGGAAACTTTTCTGCTGTTCGCATACTCAGAATTCGATGTGGTTGTGGAGTTACGTGAAAAATTTGTCGGATTCAGAAGTTATCCTCGTCTTGAGGCTATCGCGAGTCGGCTTCATGTTCGGTGGGCGAGACATTCGATGAAAATTTCAAAATTTCGAGTTGGGTTGCTTACTCATAGTTGCTGGAGTGAAGTGCGAATCGCAACACCGCCATCCCCTCCCCTTTTCCAGGCACGCGGAGACGGACGATACCCACAATGCAGCAACCCCAACAAGAATCGCCACATAGGCTCTCCCACTAGTGGTGGGAGTATGCGGAATCGATTCTACTACGTCTACAGAATCGTTTATGCTATTCGCATCCCCAGTAAACGAATAGACTTTTGTCATTGAGGGTTTCCATAGAGAGAGTTTGTACTCACATACTCGGACTACGACTCTGTTGGTGGCGCAACTAGTGGAGGCCTTGTTCACGAGCAATAATAAGCTTTGTATTGGGAGATGAATGGGGAGTCTTGTCTTGACTTCTTTGTAGCCTTCAAATTTTAGAGCTTTCTGCCTAACAAGGTCTTGTTCGTGAAGAAAGGGCTTTGTTTGTGCGACGCGGTAAAAGGCGAGACTCCAGTGCCTTTGAGAGGTGAGAGGAAGTCTCGATGTTTCTCCTTCTAGGTAAGTTGGCTTTCTTTGTAGTTCTCGACAAAAGAGTCGCTGACCAGCTTTGTTCCAGTCTTTCCTATCGATCTTAGATCATACCCGCACACCCAGACGCTATTCTCGAGATTAATGCCGCGATATCAGAGCTATTCTTTCGGTAACCCCGGACAGCAAATTGACGGGGGGTCAACTCGATCTCTGCAAAAGCACTACAACCATTCCTAAACGTCTGCGCAACCGACGATGGCACCCGGCAATATGACAGGAGTAACGGGCATTAGAGTCCTCCAATTGTCCCTATTCGCTAGTCTATCGAACGGAGATAGAACGGTCAATACAACAAGAGTACCACCCTTTCGGGACCGACATTGTAATTATATCTTCACAAAAATCTCACTCTCACGAACAATAGGCTTTGTGTTGGGAGATGAAAGAGATACTAGTCTTAGCTCCTTGGAGGCCTCCAATTTCAGAGCTCTCGTCCAACCAAGCTTTTGTTCGTGAACAACAGGGCTTTGTACGAAGCGGTGAAAAGCTACGCTTGATGTCTTTGAAACCCAAAGTGAAAACGATGCACACCAATCGATCTCCAGCTCTCTAGGAAATCTATAAAGATCGTTAGATATTTTTTTTCTTCTCAGAAGCGGGATTCAATTCCACAACATCACATATCAAATCGAGCAGACTGCAAGCTCTTGCAACCGTATAGCCTTACATTTCACAACATCGAGCATCAGATCAGACAGACCACAAAGCTCTTTGAACCGTACAATTAAATATGGCCGCCAATCCAGTCAATGCCGGTCCTGCCAACGCTGCTAACCTCTTTGCTCGGGTCCTAGCAGTACCCCAAGTGGCCGCATCCATTGCGGAGGATATGACCTACCGAGACGTTCTGAACCTGTCCCTGGCGTCGAAAGCCACATTCACTGCCCTAACCGGCGTAACACCAGCTGTGGTAGCCGAAATTGGCCATGATCCAGACAACCCACTATTACCGCACCCCACACTCGTCCAAATGCTCGCCCCCTTTTTCCAACTGCACGCTCAAGGCGGATGTAAGATGATTGGATGCAATGCCAACCGCACTTCCAAGCGTCCTATTTTTCCATGCGAGGACTGCAAGAAATCTTTGTGCAGCATGTGCTACACGCAGAACACCCAGCCGTCGAATCACATCGCTCAGGCTGAGGTTGATAACCGCTGGTTCCGTGCCTGCGCACCATGCACCAAGAACGAAAGACGCAACCACCCAAGACAAGCATTTGACGGCTGTGCCTGTGACCGGGATAGTGCCTTTGGCGACTGGGTTTGTTTCGATTGTCGTCAGGCGAGACTCGATGATGTCGTTCCGGATCGAGCAGCTGTGCAGGCAAGTGGTCAGTGTCCTTGTGGAAATGGAAGACCCCGGTATGCGCTGGCTGGACGACGTGTAGATTGTTGCGCTATCTGTCTGGAGTATAGGGTTGCCAGAGATGGCCGGTTGCGTTGAGCTACTTGACTTGGAATTTCGAATTATTGTGGAATTTTCGTGTAGGGGGGTGGAGCATGGGGTGAGCGAACATGAACGCAATAACGAACAGCATAGCCGTCATCATAGAATCTGCTTTGGAACTTTTCATGGAGTCAATTTCGTATCGTAGAAAGACACTGCTTGCATTTTAGTTGTTTTCAATCCAAGCCAATGCATTGTCCCCGAGCGCGCAAAAGGATGATGATTCTCCCATTTTAATTGCTCTGCCATCTCGTTGAAGTGTTGCGTTCCTCTATGACCTATATTGCGCGAATTATGGCGGGTGGAAAAAGAGGATCCGGAAGCACTCGACTACCCCGAGAAAGGGTGTGATTGCAAAGATGGATAGAGAGAGCCAGGACTGAGTAGGTACTGAGATCAGAAAGGAAGGCAAGAGGATATCCATGGTCATCATAGCTACACAGGTATCCAGGGAGATCTAATTCGCCATCAAGCACACAAATGTATGCCACACAGGCAAACCAAAACTACAGATGGATAGCCTCGATGTGGAGGAGGAAAAAAAAAAGGGGGGGGGGGGGG